>BQKN01066853.1:124359-140284 GCA_022839385.1 Asparagus kiusianus
TATATATATATATATATATATATATATACATGTTTTGGTTTTATAGTTTTCAAGTTTATACAAATATGAAACTGTAAAAATATTAAATTATTTGTTTATGAACTTCATAACAATATTTTATATCAATTCATTAAGTCTATAAAGTCATTTTACAAAAGTTTTAATATTGTGTTTATGTCAAATGATAAAAACATGTATGTTTAGTTTTTATGTTTTTAGACATATTTGAAAAATGATGAGTTTTCACTATTAAGAAGTGCAATTCCAAAAATTCTTTTTATAACATGTTCATTTACATGTTTACAATAATTTTCCAAAGTTTTATATTTTTTGGAATTTATTTGGTATTTTTAAAGGTACTTTAAAAATCAGTTTTACTATTCAAATCAGGCTGATATAATGTTATCAGTCGACTGATGAATGTGTTCAGTCGACTAAAGAAAATATCTAGAATAACAAAAAAATTTTGTTTTATTTTGATTGACTGGCCAGTCGACTAATGAGGTTATTAGTCAACTGATAAGGTCGTCAGTCGACTGATGAGCTGGAAAATACCTCTAACGGTCAGCTCATCAGTCAACTGATGAAAGCAGTCAATTGACTGATGCTGTAACGGTTAGTTTTTTCCAGCATGTTTCAGTTTTGGATTTTTGGTCTTTTTCCTTGTTTTCTCTTGACTTTGGGGTTCCTATAAATACCCCCACATATCCTTAGTTTTATTCACTCAAGAGAATGTTTTAAGCAAGTTTTAAAAGAGTTTAAGTGTTTGTTTAGTTTGTTTAAGTGTGTTTAAAAGTTTCGTTTGTGAAGAGAATTTCACAAGAGCTAGAAGAGATCATTCTTTGGTGTTTGAGCTTCAACTCATCTCTCTCTCTCTCTCTCTCTCTCTCTCTCTCTCTCTCTCTCTCTCTCGATCTCGATCTATAGAGAAATTTTCCTAACTCAATTATCTAGCATTTTTATTCTTGAATTTCATATCTATATTATTGCTAGTTTATTTTTGAGTTAGTTTTCATTTATACTCTTTGTTCACACACAACCTATTAAGCTTATTGTATTTGCATACATTGTATAATCGGGATTGTGGGTTAGTGACTTAGAGTGTGAGCTTATATCGTGTTCTCATCCATATTAGAGAACAAACATTTATTGTATTGAGAGCTTCATTATGAGATACACTTTGTAATACACTTATACACCGAGAGAAGTGTGTGGTGAGAGATGGGGTCATCCTAAGAGGAGTGGGGTAGGTGGTAATGCCTAGAGGTAGGTTGTAATTCCTAACACTTAAGGGAGACACGGACTAGAGACCAATACTTAGATAGTATAAGTAGGATTACAAGAGTGTAAGATTGTAAAGTTTTCAGTGAGCTAGAAAACCAAGTGTGAGGTGTAAACGTTTTCGGGTGAACGTTGAAAATCCAGTGTGATAGTGGATTTCTCCTCGGGAGTGAGGAACGGAGACGTAGGACGGAAGGTCCAAACTCCGTGATCATTTTATGTGTTTGTATTGTTTATTTGCACACTATTACTCTTGTTTGGTTATTGTTTATTTTACCCTTGTGTAAATATATATATCCTTGCTCATATATTGTTCATATCTTACTTGCTAGGATAATTTGTTAATAAATTTTTAAATTATCATAAATCGGATTAGATTAGCATAAACCTTATTCACCTCCCCCCCCCCCTCTAGGGTTCTTTCCTAGTGTCATTAGGGAGATTTCACCCGAATCTATAACGACGTCGAATAAAGCATAATCCTGACGAGTTGATGTTGAAGTTTGGGATCACCGCATTCGTCATGCAATGCCACTTGCAATAAGCGAGTGTCGCCCGAGGCTGAGGATCCTATTGTGGGAGTGAGAAGCGAGCATCTGTACCACCAACGATGGTCTAATACTAAGCCCTTGCTCTGATAACTAGACTACAACCCTCAGATTGTAATTGGGTGTTGGGATTGCCCGCATACAACTGGTCATAACCAAATTGGTGGGCAAAGTGTCAAGGTAGATATGGGTCTAATATACACACGGGGCCGAAGCGGTAAAGGAGATACCCGGGACGAATGCTCATGAGCCATAGGAAGCAACCGAGTGATAGGGCAGTGTAGCCCTGACCATTGGATTCGTCTACTACAGCTTGGTCGTAGCTGATCCCGGGAAAATGAGGAAAACACTGGTTGAAAGAAAAGTTTTTATAATCCTGGAGAATACATCTCTCCAAGGCCATATAATGCTTACTCCAATCTGAGTTTTCCAACTTTTGGATGAAAGGAGTAGCCCGTCCCTCTATGTGAGCGGAAGGTGCACCCATAAGTATGAGACAGTGCATAATGAACCACGCCATGAGATAGACGTAGGGCAATTCTACCTTCGGGTTCTTAGCACCGTGACAAAACACGTGACATAAGCACTGCAATCCCCAATGGATACGGGTGATCATGGCGGGCAGAAGAGCATATTGGCGGCCGTGTGCCAAACAAATGGCTAGAAATACTACCTCTACGGGCAATGCATCAAAACTGTCGAAAGGAACAACAATATGTTTGAGCCATAACATCAGATATCCTGCCAGTAAGGCCTTGAAAGAAATCGGCTCCCCACATTGGAAAAAGTAACCGTCAAATGTCGTGCCTGCCAGGTAGCCTTTCTTATCTGAAGATATCACATAAGACAGGGGTAGATTAGCAAGTATACGTCAAGATAGTTTGCCCGCCTCACAAGGACCCAGTGGTACTATGGGGTCCTTCTTATGATTAAAATTCTGAAAGAGGTAATGCGCCCAGATGTTGTGGCTGAGGAGCTTTTCACCTTTCTTATCAGCTCGTCCCTCTATATTCAGACAAATGTAGTAGTGGCACATTACCTCCCAATAAGTTTTAACTAGTTGAGGGTGTTCCTTTTCTAAATCGGTTAGCTCCTTGTACCCGGAACATATTCCTCATAAGGGTATCTTCCGTATGGCAACCTAAAGACTTCGGCCATCTCAGGAAGAGGAATCCCCAATTCACCCTTTAGAGTGAAGAAGGTACGAGTGTCGGGATTATATAATTCCAACACACCGAAGAATTGGTGAGAGTTAGTTCTTAAACCAAGTTGTGTCGCTCTGATGGGCGCATAGAGCCCAAATCTCTGTAGATCCTCCTGATTCTCCCGTAAGATGTACTCGGTGACACGAGGCCACCACTGGGTAGGACTCCAACAAGACCAGCCAAGATTCCTAAAGTCCTTAGCCGGGAATTACCCCTTTAAGTTGAAGAATACACGACCAAAGGTTTTAGCTTCCTCGGCTGTTTTGCCGACGGGCAATTCTCTCTAAAATAGTCCTGGGTGCAATCTGGTTATGTAGTGACTACTACTGTATATCTTAGCGTCATTCTGGAGAAATGGCCACATATTACCCCATCTTGTATCAGGGTTAAGTCCTAGTCCATTTTCTTTGGAGTAGAAACAATCTTTAGGGCGGTGAGAGAACAGTCACGTTCCATCTAGAGTAAGAACATATTGCGCATGTTCATAGTCCTAAGCCATCGATATGTGCCCAATTCTAATAAGACGAGATCCTCTAAAGAGTCTCCAAATAGGAAAACAGGCTTCACAATGCGGTCATGGCTGATTGATTCTAAGGGAGCGTCAGTGGTCAAACGCCTAAAAGTGGAGACTGAAGGCTCAAAAAGAAGTCCGAGTTCTTCTTGTTCTCGATCCCCGAACATTGGGATGCCCTCAAGAGAGGAATATTGGAAATTGTATTCCATCGCTTGGGTGCTATCTGCTCTGAAAGCACCATGTGGAGGAATTGGAATAGATGGATGCATAACTGCACAAAAGGCAAACAAAGTTAGCTCAAAGAATTAGTCACTGTCCAATGACACGAAGGTTAATCCAACAACAAACCTCGTTAAATAGACGAACCCCGTTAAATAGATGAACCTCGTTTAATAACAAACCTTGTTAAATAGACAAACCTCGAACTTCGTTAATAGACAAACTTCATCTAACAACGAACCTCGAGCCTTGTTAGTTGAACTAACTTTGCATGTTAGATGAACGTCATCAGTGAAGACAAAGTTTGTCAATTTAACGAACGTCGTCAGTGAAGACGAAGTTCGTTGGTCAAACGAAAACTCATTTGACAAACATTTAGGATGAACCTTATCAGAATAGCAAACATGGTTGGACATATGAAGTTCAATTGACAGACGAAGTTCGTCAGAAAAAGACAAAATATGTCAAGACAACAAACATCATCAGTTCAAAAAACATCATCTTTCAGATGGACTTCATCTCAGAAAGGGAGAAACTATTCATCTCCTTTAAGAAACCCAAGTCTAAAATAGACAAGGTTCATTTGTGTTAAAACACAGATCTTGCGTTCAGGTCTATTACCTGAGAAAGCGGATGAAACCGTAGGATCATTTAAGGGACCTGCGATTCCCTTGCCCTTGCCTTCATTCGCAGTGGTTTTAGGGGCCATTGGTTTCGAATTGGAAGCTCTCAAAGAAGAAAAGTTTGAAATTTGGAAGATGAAGGATTTTGGCAACTCAATCGATCAGAAGAAGAAAGGGTTCTTTGTATGATGACTCCATATATATAGATGGGAGAAATCGAATCAAGAGCCGAGATCTTCGATTGAGATTGTTGGATGAATCCCCTTCCCAATGAGATCTGCGGGCGAGATCCAGGGAGGAGATCTCAAGGCACCATCTGGCAGCCACCTATCGGGCCTAGGAAAGGTGCATAAATGTTACTGCTGACAAGGCTGAAAGGTGTCATATAGGTGCGGGTCTGACAATATTCACATGGAAAGATGAGGGTCAGCCAATTGCCGAACCTTGTGGTGAAGCTTGCAGAAGCATTGTATTGCGAACAATGAGGCCAAGTTTGTTTCAAAGTGTTTTAGACTCCATACAACCTAATTCAAGTCTAAAAACTTTGAAGGAGGTTTTGTAGACATTAAAAAATGCAGAAATTCAAAATATGATGAGGGTCATCATAGGGACGAACCTCGTCTTGGTCAAAAATAAGACTCGCCACCCAGCGAGAATCCCTATTAGACACGAGGTTCGAAGCTCGTCGTTGGATATAGGGTTCGAAGCTCACTAGTAAAAACAAGGTTTGAAGCTCGTTGTTAGATGCGAGGTTTGAAGCTCACCAGTAGAAATGAGGTTCGAAGCTCGTCATTGGATATAGGGTTCGAAGCTCACCAGTAGAAACGAGGTTCGAAGCTCGTCGTTGGATACTAGGTTCAAAGCTCACTAGTAGAAACGAGGTTCGAAGCTAGTCATTGGATACGAGGCTCGGAGCTCATCATTAGACTTAAAGCTTGATAGTGAAGACAAGGCTCGTTAAAAGGAAATTCACAAGACTTTCTACGCAGTCGGGCTCAACTATCAAAGATGAAGTTCGTTAGTGAATACGAAGCTCATCAGAAAATGTCAGTGAAGATAGACCTCACTGTACTGCAAAGTTGGCCTTAGAGGATGAACCTTGCTATGTATTCAGGCTCGTTCAATCAGATGAACCTTGCCATGCAGCAAGGCTCGTTATCCGTTGAAGATCCAATTGTAATGACTGCGAAGACTTAGTCAATTACGTGGGCTAAGTTCTAGGAGCACATTTCGCCCTCAGTAACTAATATGGGCTGAATTGAAGGAGACCGTTGCGCCCTATACCCATAATTTTAGCATGTTGGTTACATGCTGAAATTCTATAAATAGCCATGAGCAGCTATGAAAGGGGAGAGAGACTTTGGGGAAGATTTTGGCTATCGCATGAAGAGAGACTAATGCCTGCATCTTGTGATCTACCATCAGAAGCTTTTGTGATCTTGTTCTAATCGTTAATAGGAAGCAATCTCGGCTTGAGCATCGAGAGAAGTATCCTTTCGCCATCAAAAACTCACTTTTAAACAAAACGGAAGTCAAATTAATCTTCTCTTCCTCTGTAATTGAGAGAGTGCGAGTGATTGTAAGCAATTCGTACTAAGTGATCGAATCCAATTCTTAAAATAAAAAATCAATCAAACTTTAACTTTTCGACCCTACAGTGGATACCTGTTCCGTATAGTGGCCTTGTTCAACTCACGATAATCGATGCACAATCGCATACTACCGTCCTTCTTCTTCACGAAAAGGACCGGTGCTCCCCACAGAGATTGACTTCGACGAATGAATCCTTGAGATAATAACTCATCTAACTAGATCTGGAGCTCCCTGATCTCAGCAGGCGCCATATGGTAAGGAGCTCGGGAAATCGGTGTGGTGCCGGGCTACAATTCTATGTAAAACTCGACCTCTCTCACTGGAGGTAAACTTGGTATGTCCTGGAAGACGTCCTGATACTCGGAGACCACTCATGTCTTGCTCAAGTCTATGCCCCGATCCCGCAACATTACCTCCTCAACGTATGCCAGAAATGACTCCGCAAACTGGTTGCCTCTAGAGATCGCTACCATCAACTCAGATCCATCATAGGCTCGCAAGCTGACTATCTTCATAAAATAGTTGATACTCACATGGTAGGAAGATAGCCAATCCATACCAAGGATAACATCAAACTCAGACATATGCAACATGATCAAATCGATCACGAACTCGGAGTCATCCAAGCTGATGATACATCTCCTACAAACACTCTCTAAAAGAGAAACCTCTCCCAAAGCAGTAGATACAGATAATGAGATATCTAAAGGTTGCGCTACAAGCTGAAGACTACTCATAAAATCATAGGAGATGAAAGAATGTGAAGCGCCAGAATCAAAAAGAATGCGGGCTGGAAAGGAGTTCACAAGGAACATACCTTCCACCACGGCCCCGATCGTGCCATGATCACGAGGAACAACTACATAGACTCTGTCGGTAGCCAAAAGCTACTGCACTGCATCGCCTAGAATGTATGGAACTATCTATCCCTACTAGACCTCCTGACTAGCTCGCACATGTCCCGTAATCTTCGGGACTACTGGCGGTGCCTCAATCCTCAACGGCTGGTCCTGTACTCGGCCTTGAGCATGATTTTGCTGATGCCGGTTCCTATTCTTACCCTGTTGGCCTGCTGATGGTGCGATGTGACACTCAGATGTTCGGTGTCCAAATTTGTTGTAATTGTAACAAGTCCCCTGAAACCTGCGTTGTTGCACCTTATGATCCTGCTGAGGTCCCTTCTTGTTGGAACCTTGCTAATGTAGACACTTGCCCTACCGCTAGGGTCCTCCTAAGTCTACAAAAGATCTCTTACCTTTACCTTTATCTTTATCCCCGGGCTGTCTTGATTTAAAATTGCCTTCTTTGCTCTTAAGGAACATAACCGTCTCTATCTCCTGAGCCATGGCAGCATCAGCTACCTCCTGCACTGATCGAAATCTCCATGATACCAGATATCGATGTAAACATGGACGAAGCCCCACTATAAACATCTGAGCCTATCGCTCCTCGGTGTGCCACATGCCCATGAATCTTAGTATGTCATGAATTTACTCTCAAATTCCACCGCAGGCGTATCTCTCTGCTCTAACCGGGCTAACTCTAACTCCTTCCTGGCTTTAGCTGTAGCCGAGATATACTGCTCGTCGAAGAAATAAATAAAGGTCTCCCATGAAACTGTCATACTCTGCTCTGGTGTGAATTGGACTCGATACCATCCTCCTGCATCGCCCTTGAGGCTGTAAGCTGCTAGCCTCTGCTTCTGCACAGTATTCACATTAATCATGTCCAGGATATTGCTCACATCTTCTTTCCATTTATGTGTAGCAATAGAATCCGACGAACCATGAAACTCTGGAGCCTTCAACTTCTGGTATCTCTCTACCAGACGAAGTCAAGCCTCCTGCTCAGCAGCTCCATCATCAACTGGTGGTGATGGTATATCTATCGGTGTCTCCTCTGGTGTCACTTCCCGAATAGGAGTCTCCCTCCGAACGGGTGACTTCTGCTGAGCCTAATTTGCTAACTGCTCCTTAATCGCTATCAGTCGAGCTGCTAAAGGTGCTATGAGATCCACTAAGGACTGTGGAGCTTGCTGCGGCTCAGGCTCTCTATTATCTTGCTCAGCTCCCTGAGCACGAGTACCTCTGCGTCCACATCCTCTTCCTGACATCTATAAGTTTAGAAGTATGGCTTATTAAACATAGTAAATAGGATCTCAAGCATAAATGACATAATGTATACCAATAGAAAAATAGTATCACTTATCATTCACAACATGCTTTATACTTCGAAGCAAATAGTTCATAAAAAAATTTGGTAATTTTCGCGTATATACATATTACACGTCCTCATTCATACTAGGAATTTCTAGCAGACTCTATACATGATTCCTAAAAAATTCTATCCTAGCTCCACAATATAACATAGGGATGATCCTAAGGATATCGAAACTAGAGCTCTGATACCAACTATGATACCCCAGGGTTCACACAAGGCTGTAGTCCAAGGTAAAACCCGGATTGTCAAACCTGCCAAGCACCAACACCATGCTACGATATGTTTCACTTCACAGTTATTATCTCTCTAGTAGAATCAATAGATAGGTGAAGGTACAAAACATGTAAATAATGGAAATAGTATAAGAACAGAATATGCACAGAAGAAGTATATGAGAAATGATCAACAAATGAGCCTAACAAAAATAGAATAAGATTATCTCTAAACTGTAATAATGTATCATGTTTCAGAATGAAGAGTCGAATAAATCTCACTAAGGCATTTAGCCTCTACAAAATAAAAATATAAGTCTAGAGTCTGAAATATCTAGCTACTGTGGAGCATTTGAAGAAACTATACACACACACACACACACACACACACACACACACATACCTATATGGTACATATTTTTTATTTATATATATATATATATATATATATGGAATCTAAGACAAAATCTCAGCAACCCGCGACTCTCCATGTGCTAGACTCGCCGCCTGAAAATAGGGGAAACAACGAGCATTAAAGCGCTAGCGAGATTATCTCTACCACCTCCAAGGAGAAGGGGTAGTAGTATATAAGAAAATACTAGTTAGTACATATAAATATAAAGTCATCAAGACTACGCTAAATGAAAATTAGTATTTAGAGATTCATAATATGAGAATGGGTACGTCGAGTGAAATAATCTAAACAATAAAATCCCCATGTATATACCTCGTATCCCAAATTATGAATCGCTAAATATCAATCTCAACTAAAAATAAAAATACAAGTGAAATTAGTAACTAGAAATCCACAACTCGGGACTGGTACGTCGAACGAAATAATCCAAATAAGAAAACCCTTATGTATATACCATATATCTCGAGCTATGAATCACTAACTACTAACTTCAAACCTATATATGAACAATCATCACAAACAAAAATATTACAGCTTCTATCCTCAATCATAATGAAACAATTTGTCACAATCTCAGACAACCCTCAGGTAGCTGGCACCATCATAAAGAAATATTATCCAACTCAAATATTATAAAATACCATGTTATGTATGTCATATATCCAATGTATACCCTACTCATAGGTAAACTCTATGGAATCATACTACAACTATATATGTATGCCTCTCTTTTTTACAATAGCGATACTCTTGTAAGGTTCTTACTCAATCGCTCTGCGGCAATATGTTTTATCTCCCTATTCTGACTACATGAAATAACGATACTCTTGTAAGGTTTGCACAATAACATGTGGGTTCAACTTCCTTACTAAATCATTCTACAGTAATAGGTTTTATCTCCCCATTCTGGATATGTTTCTAGATGATCGTACAATGGTGAATAGACATATCAGCCCAAACCAAAAAATCACACCAATCATCTTTGAGTATTTGGTACAATCGAGGTCTCATTACGGGAAAAAACTCTAGTGTGGTACAACCGAGGTCTCATTATGGGATAAACAACCACAATAAGCATCCATAACTCATGAGCAATAATTTTTATATGTTATTTCATTTTTATTAACTCCACGTGTATCAAATACCTCAACAATGCATGTCGATTCAATATAAACTAAGTGTACGTTCACATATCTTAGTGTGCGTATCAAAATCTGGTGTTCACAAACACTTTAGGTGTTAAACAACTCATAAAGATTGTTATACAACACAACAAGGTCGAGAAAATTCTCCAAAATAAAAAATCGTGAGGGGAAACATGCACTAGCATATATCAGCCTGGCGATCGATCGCAATATAGTGGCGGTCAGCTGCATCACATTTCAGAGGCTACCCTAGCCTCTGCCTGACACGTTATCGACTGCTGATTAGGCACGATCGACCAGACGTAATTCCAGAGCCTGTTCTATGCAGGTTGGTGCTATGTCCGTGTGTGCGTTTGACTCAAATTTGTTTAATTCATGCTGAAACATGTGTAGAACATTGTAAACATCAGATTTACATCTCTGGAGATTATCAAACATGTGAAACCTGATTAATCACATAATAAATCATATTTAAACCCTTAAACATGCACGAAACATCGATACGAAGAATAAATCATCAAAACTCAGTTAAACGATATTGTTAAATACTTTCAGATCTTAAAACATCTATGTAATTTTGTTCTTAATCTTTTAAACATGAAAATATTTGGTCTTTATACATATAATACAAAAGATTTTCTTTTTATATCCAAACTAGTTAATTAGGCCCAAGAAATCACATTAAAAATTTATTAAATTGTTTAAAAATAGGGGAGAGGGATTAGTAGAGATGAAACTCGCTTAAGACTTGTTAAAAAGCATAAAATTTGCAAATCCAAGTCAGATCCAAAAGTCACAAACCAAACAATTCCCCTTCACGACAAAAATCCGTTTCATAAGCACTTGAAAACTCAAAAATAGAATTAGGGTTTTAAAGAAGTGTTTGGTGGCTGCTATGGTATAAAAACTCTAAAAAAATTTGTGAATATATAATATATATAGCAGAGAAATGAACCTAGGCTTGAAAATGCTCGAAACCAACTCAAATCAGGAAAACCTGATTTTTGATCGGTGGTAGACCGCGCATATGTGGCGGTCGACCGGACCGCAAACTGCCAGATACCCGGGTCCTTAGCCATTATGCATATTTTGACTCGTTTCTATCTCACGTATGAACTTGTTTACACTCAAAACATTTGGTATCACACTCATATATCATGCAATGATATTTATCATGAAAAATATTCACTTATCGTAATTAATCACATATTAATTATATCATTTCAAAATTTTGGGGTTTTACATCATTATATCGAGACTTTCGTACCCTCAGTCAGTTTGACTTCAGATCAGAGATTAGCGGATGCAGTGCATTTTTGGGCGCATTAGTAGTACAGCCATCGTGGATGGATAGAGTGGTCGGCGCTCAACTGGGTGATTCTTGGATTCAAACCCAAAAGGGGAAAATTTTCAAAGAGCCCTAAGGCAAATTGGACCATCGGATCAGATGGGGGCTTTCGAATGAAAGGTCTGAAGGAAATCTCGTGCTTATTACATGCAAAATATGTAGCGGAATACTGTATGTATAATTATACTAAGCATGTAGAGAGCATGAAATACATAATAGGACCATCCTAATTAAATCTAACATGATCCCTATATTAAAGAGAGCATACAAGAGTTAGAAAGTCATACTTTCAAAGCGTGATTCGATGAAAGATCGAACAACCCCTAGCTCTTGCTCCTTGTAGTAGTAAATCTCTTCGTAGTGGATCTCCAAGTCTTCAAGTGAGCTTGATAAAATTGGAGTCTTTTTGAGACACAAGGCAAGATATCCACCCCGGGGTACTTTAAAATCCTACTACTTTCTCTTACTCAAAGATTGCTAGAGTTTAGTAAGAGGTAGATCTCTCTTCTTTATTCTCTTATGGAAAAAAACCACATAGCTAATTTTTCATTAACTTTTCCATAAGAGAGAGAGAGAGAGAGCTCATATGTATAGAGTGAGATATGTCATGACTCATCTCATGAGTCATGCCATGAGTCATCTAAATGTAATGATTCCTTTCATGAGTCATGCAATGACTCATCTCATGAGTCATGCAAAGAATCATGAAGAATCAAAACAATATGCTAAAACCATGTTCCCAAACCAAACCACCTGAATGACTCATCTCATGACTCATTCATCAAGGTATAATAAAGTGTATATTTCATAAATGAAAATACCACATCAATACGATATTTTATAAATACGGTATTTCATAATTTTCCAATCATTGACTAATAAGTTATCATATGACCAAAAAGTCAATGAGTTGACCAAAAGTCAACCGTTGACCAAAAAGTCAACTAGTTAACTAAAAGTTAACTTTATGAGAAAAATATTGAAATTCATTTCCTAAGCACATATCATTCCGATTTTATCGATATACATAACCGTTTATGTATATCCGGTAAAATCATATATGCGTATCAATCATACGCATCATTCTATAAATTGTATTTCATAGGATTCAAGTACACGTTTTGTGTGACTCTAGGGTCTAACTTAAGAACTCGGTAGTGGATGATATCCACAAGTACAACAGAGGTGCTAGCTACACATGAAGACTACACGGGTATAAGTTGTGATAAATGTCTGTAAGATGCTAACATAATTTTATCAGGACCACTCAGTGATAATATTGTACAGTCTGGTCTCTTCGTCAAACCATGTCAAACTATCGAGCCTAGGGTAAGGAAAACTATCAAACCCTAATAGCTTGATTAGTGTTTGCTGATATTAAACACATAACCTATAAGATCAAACTGACACTCAGTTTATCTTATTTATCTCGGCTAAGGATTTCTTAGCTATAGCTATATCAAACAGTCTTATGACATCAACCCCTTATATTGGGAGAGACGAATCTCATCTTGGCATCTCAATATCTACTTATGTCTCGGGATGCACCCAACAAGAACCGTTATGCACAACTCAAATGAGAACTGTGGTTAGGTAAAAGTCTAAGTACACCTATACTGACATATAAAATATTGCACTCATACCTCAGGTCAAGAAACTACTATATACTATATCAGTTGAGAACTTCTATTTGACAGTTAAGTATAATTACCAACTAGATGTTCTCAATGAGTCGTTCAGTTAACTCATTTACTAATGAGTCACCTGTATACTATATCTTAATGTCTCACATCAATGATCCAAGAGATGGATCATCATCCTACCAAAGGAGAAATAGAGTATACACTAGTCTTTCCAAAGTGATGATGTCCTATTTTAACACTTCATCGACTAGGAACATTTTAGAATATATGTTAGCGACAAATTAGATCTCTTCATTACAATCATATCTGAAATGTCTGATAGTCTAGTATCATTTTAAGGACTTTATCTATATTAAAATACCAAATAAATCTGACCAAAATAGCATATTGTCATTTTGAATAAGGATGTTATATTCATATAGGTCCTATTACAATATACAATTATTGCCTACATTGCACCTATATCTAACAAACTCTTACTTACACTAAGGCTAATCATTATAGTATCTAATACCCAATAGCTCAACATGTTTTTCAAATTGTGTATGAGCAATTGCCTTTGTGAATGGATCTGCTATATTATCTTTTGTGTCAACTCTTTCAATCTTGATCTCTTGGAGATCAACTATCTCCCTGATCAAGTGATACTTCTTCAGAATGTGTCTGGACTTATGGCGAGATCAGGGTTCCTTTGTCAGAGCTATTGCAGCATTACTATCACAGTATAAAGGTGCTGGATCTTTAATGGTGGGAATAAATTCCAGCTCTGAAAGGAACTTCCTCATCCAGACAGCTTCTTTGGCTACATCATTTGTCGCAATGTATTCGACTTTCATAGTAGAGTCCGCTACTATATCCTACTTGGAACTTTTTCAACTGACAGCCCCTCTATTGAGGGTAAAAACATATCCTGAAATAGATTTACTATCATCGATTTCGCTCTGAAAGCTAGAGTCGGAAAAAGCCTCTATTTGGAGGTCACTTTTACCATATATCAAAAATAACTCTTTTATCCTTTTCAGGTACTTAAGTATATTTTTGACTGCTTTCTAGTGCTCTTATCAATGATTAGATTGGTATCTACTTACCAAACTGAGTGAATAAGCGATATCCGGTCTAGTACATAACATGGTATATATGATTGATCCTACTGCTGAGGCATAAGGAATTAGACTCATGCATTTTCTCTCTTCATTAGTTTAGGGAGACATCTTTTTAGAGAGGGAGATTCTAGGAGATGGAGGTATGAAATCTTTCTTGGAATTTTTCATGCTAAACCGCTTTAGCACTTTACCAATGTATCTAGATTGGGATAATCCTAATATCCTTCTAGATCTATCTCTATAGATCTGAATACCCAATATACAGGATGCTTCACCCAAATTTTTCATGGAAAATCTTTTTGACAGCCAAATTTTAACCGCTTGTAACGACGGTATGTCATTACCGATTAAGAGTATATCATCTACATACCAAATAAGAAACGATACTATACTCCCAATTATCCTTTTATACACACATAGTTCATCTGGATTTTTGATGGATAGCATCATCAAAACAGATGTTCCATCTCTGTGATGCTTGCTTCAGTGCATAAATGGCTTTAAGCAACTTACATATTTTTCTACTACTCCCACTGACTACAAATCCCTCTAGTTGAGACATATATATGCACTCTTCTAAATTATCATTTAGAAATATAGTTTTGATGTCTATTTTCCAGATCTCGTAATCATAGTGAACAGCTATAGCAAGTAAGATCTGAATAGACTTTAGCATAGCCACTAGAGAAAAAGTTGCATCGTAGTCCAAACCAGGTCTTTAACGAAAACCTTTAGCTACTAGTCTAGCTTTTAAAAGTCTATATTATTCCATCTACATTCAACTTTTTCTTAAACAACCGTTTGCAACCTATGGGTATCACCCATGTAGGAGCATTGTCTAAGATCCATACTTTGTTAGTGAACATAGAGTCTATTTCGGATTTCATTGTATCATGCCAAGCAACAGAGTCCCTACTCTGAGATGCTTGCTGATAACTCAAAAAGTTCGTCATCATCTATGACGTAATCTAACATGCTACCTTCAACAAGAAAATCATATTGTCTCTTAGGTGCATAAGATCGCCTTGGATATCTGCGGAGTGGTTGAGGTTCTTCTGGTTCAACTGAATTTTCTGGTTCTACTAAATTATGAGTATTGATTTGTATCTCTGAAATTTCTTCCAGTTCTATCATGCTCCCACTAATTTCTTTTTCAAGAAATTCCTTCTCTAAGAAGGTAGCATACCGATAAACAATTATCTTTTGTTCATCGATGTGGTAGAATTGATATCCATGGGAATTCCTTGGATATCCTACAAATTTACACGATACTGAGCGTGCTTCTAACTTTTTGGGATCTTGTTTTTTTACATAAGCATGACATCCCAAAATCTTAATATAATGAAGATGTGGTTTTATCCCATACCATATCTCATATGGAGGTTTAGGCACTGTTCGCGGGAAAATTCGTGTCTTTCTTCATTGATATCATTGCCATCTTAGTTAACAACTTTATGCGTTACAAAGATCCGGTCTTTTTATAAGATCCGGTTACAATGAAAATCAAAAATAAGAAAAAGAAAGATTACAAATTTTATCCTTATTTGTCGAACGAATCGCGAGCTCCTGTTATGCGGTCACTCGCTTTGTGTGGGTTCTTTGCCTGCGCCGGGGTTGTTTGCCGTGGACCACCGCGTGATCTCGATCCGGTCGGATCTACACGATATGACGGGTATTATCTCACGAAGGAAATAATAGTCGGGTGGGGTACTAATTCACCAAGGAAATAGTAGCCCAAGTGTCGAAATCGACCAAGCGAATTCGAGACTCTTCTCGGGATCTAAGAACCAAGCTTAGATCCGGAGGAAAATCGTGTAGATCTCAGATCCGGTCCCTCTCGAACTCTTGCCTTATTT
>BQKN01066853.1:140294-172600 GCA_022839385.1 Asparagus kiusianus
TGTAGATCTCAGATCCGGTCCCTCTCGAACTCTTGCCTTATTTGGCGTGGATGATCGCCGAGCACCGGATCTCAAAGTCTAAGTCTTCAATCTTCTAAAGCTCCAATCTTTTTTAGATCTGAGATTCCAATCCGACAGAGCTTCGACCCTCCAAAAATCCAACCTTTGAAAATGAAGAACCCCTCCTCTATTTATAGCCTCTCACTGTGCTCGTATGCACGTGTACACAACACATAAGGGGAGAGGGGGGGTTTGCCGGCCACCTTGGGGCCTGGGGTGGCTCGGCCACCGAGCCACCTCGGGTTGGTTCAATTTGGGCCGAGTCCCCCGGGTGTGTTCGTTTCGTCCGTCGTTCGGGTTCCGTCGTTCGGGTTCCGATTCGTTGTTGATTTGGACTTTGATTCGGTTGTGTGGTTGACTTGTTCGGATTCGACTTGTTGACTTGATTCCAAATATGGCAGTTAATCCGCTTCTGAGTTCGAGTCCGGAATTGATCTTGATTCGATCGTTATATCACCGAGTTCGCTCTTGTTTAGATGACTCGGTGATTCCCCGAAACGTTGGTTTGATTCCGCGTGCGAGTGGATGCGTTCCAATGCTTGGGTGCGATTTGTTGGCTTCGTCGCCTCGTTAACCTGCTCCGTTACGTATGTCTTGGCTTCGGCGTTAGCGGGATAACGGTCGTGCTTGGATACGTCGCTCGATGGTCCGTTTGTTGAATTGGCGTCGTCGAGCTGTGATAAGGGACCTATAGGCAATTTTATACGCCTACAGGCACTACTTTAGTTGGAACCCTATTCAGTAAGTGTGCTGGTGTTTTCAACGCATACCCCCAGAATAAAAAAAGTAACTCAGCGTTACTCATCATGGAATGTACCATATCTAATAGGGTACAATTCCTCCTTTTTGATACGCTGTTAAGCTGTGGTGTAAAGGGTGGAGTAACCTGAGAGAGAATCTCATTCTCTTCTAAAAATCCTAAGAATTCTGAGCTCAAGTATTCTCCTCCTCGATCCGATCGAAGAATTTTAACTTTCTTGCTCGTTTGATTTTCTACTTTATTTTTATATTCGGTAAATTTCTCAAATACTTCTGACTTGTGTTTCATCAAAAACACATGACCAAATCTTAAAAAATCATCAGTAAAGGTAATAAATTAGGAGTAGCCACCTCTGGCTATTGTAGACATCGGATCACATACATCACTATGTATCAGTCCTAAGAGTTCTGTACTCTTGCTCTAGTTCTTGTAAATGGAGTCTTGGTCATTTTACCTTTAAGACAAGACTTGCGAGTATCGTAAGACTCAAAGTCAAATGGATCTAAATATCCATGCTTATGTAGCTCACCAAGTCTTTTTTTTTAATATGACCAAGTCTATAATGCCATAAGAAAGCGTCGTTCATAACAGAGCACTTTCTTTTATTAGTGTGATGAGTATTTAGAATTACGTTTTGATTAAGAATATAGATGCCATTACATAATGTTCCGTAAGCAATCAACTTTTGATTAAATATAATATTCATAACATTGTTCTCCAACTTAAATATATATCCATCTTTATCTAATAAAGATATGGGTATTATATTGCACATCATAGTTGGTATGAAATAGCAGCTTTTCAAAATCAAAATTTTTCTATTTAGCAAAGCTAGATGAAAATCTCCTACTACAAGTGCCGCAACTATTGCATCATTGCCAACTTGTAGGTTCATCTCTCCAGCTCCAAGTTTCCTATAACTTCTCAACCCCTGTAATAAATTACAGATGTAAGATCCTGACCCGGTATCTAATACCCAAGATGTAGGATTTATAGAAAAACAATTCTGAGTAACAAACACATCTGAATATGAAGCAACATCTTGCTTCTTCTTCATGAGTGAGGCTAAGAATTCTGGATATATACTCTTAACATTTCTCAACCAGTCTATGTAGTTAGGATCGGTTAACTTGTTCTGTTCTGGTATGATTTTTAAGCCAGACATAATGGCTTGAAAGGGAGAGAAAAGATATTTTAGTAGATATTCAATACATAAAATAGATTTGGTTTAATTTTTATCTAAGTTATGCCTCCCACTATTTTTCGAGTCCCTCACAACCTTTATAAGAGGTAATCGGAAAACAACCCTTTGTTTTCAAGTGGGATCAAGATCCAGTTATCATTGAATGTATCAACCTTGACGATGGCCAACAAATCGATATACTCAATAATTGGTATACAATTTTTGTCTTTTACATTCTTGTAATTCTTGATATGATTTTACCCCTAGTTTTTTATGACCTTGACGATGGCCAACAAATCATAAAATGCTAGTTAAGTTTGGACCCATCATTTCTTGACCGACTTAAATTTAACTTATGCATACTCTTGACGAAGGCCAACAAAGTTGCATAACCAACTTAAGCTATCCTTATATCTTATATACAGATGCATACTACTTAGCTATAGAATAGTATTGCCTTGACGATAGCCAATAAATAAATTATTTATAAGCTTAGTAGTATTCAACTGAAATGATGGAGTGCTACAGACGATTTCATAAATCTTTTACCGTAATCAAACTTGATATAGTTAAAAAATGCTCTATATTTATACTTGCAACAATTAAACTAGCCAGGTAAGTACAAGATTGGTGGGAGGGTTCCGAGATATTCATCGGGAATATTTATCGGACCTTAATTAAGTAACCACCGCTCTTTAAGACCATAGCACGAAAGATTAGGCATCACCCCTAATCTTAAGTTGGGAATCACCCCATGAGCTATATCTCATAATTACTTCTATATCTCATAATTACTTTCCTTGACACTAGTTAAAAGTTCATTCTAAATATATTTCTTTTAACTGCTATAGGTTTATTTATCTTTCACACTAACGCTATGTTAATGCCGGTCTCACCATTCTATGGTCATTAAACTCTTATTGCTATGTCTCACAGAGTTTAAAAAAATGAGTTTTTATAATAAAAACTATTCTCTAGTGAGATAGAGATATAAACTTTATAGAATATAGCACCCAATTGTATTGACATCTATAATTAGGGCACAACCAACATATCAACATATGTAATAGCAAATAAAATGATAGTGGAAAACTAAAGGAATAAAATATAACTATACTAATTATATTTTGGCAAGCAATTTGCAACTCCTTGTAGTGCTAGCTCCCTTACAAATCCTGTATTACTACAATCACATATACATAGGACGTGCAAGCCCCATTATTATGGAAAAATCATCTCGTAGGATGGGTAATAATATTGCATTAAATATAAAATAAAAGTTATAAATAAAATAACTAAACTAAACAACTATACCCCCCTTACCCGAACAAGGGCCTATACCCGTAGGCGTAGCCCATGATCGGTATGCAAGTGCCTAAACCCGTAGGCGTAGCCCATGCTCGGGGAGGGAAGAGGTCAAAAATAATATTATATTTTTAGCTATATTACATCAATATAATAAATGCAAGAGAATCGTTGTCCACTATCATGTATAAACATAACATCCACGCAAGATGATATAAAGCATATAACTTAATCAACATTAAGAAATATACATCTATCTAGTTATGCAATAAATTAGAAACTAGATAACATAGAGATTATCCTAACTCAAATAGGACTATCATGCTTCTAACATACAACTACACTAGCTGTAAATAAGTGTTTTGTAATTTATACAAGTGTTTTTACTCCTAAAAACTTATGAACCAAAAATTATATTTTTGAATCAACAACTAGTATAACTAATAACAAAACAACTTGATTAAATTAACTAGTTTTATTAAAATATCTTTTAATTAAACTAATAATTAGAATCAAGTACAAAGACCTCTATGAGTTAGATATTCATGTTAAGATTTAATTAGATGGAACCATGACTCTGATACCATGAAGGAAATCTCATGCTTATTACATGCAAAATATGCAGCGGAATACTGTATGTATAATTATACTAAGCATGTAGAGAGCATGAAATACATAATAGGACCATCCTAATTAAACCTAACATGATCCCTATATTAAAGAGAGCATATAATAGTTAGAAAGTCATACTTTCAAAGAGTGATTCGATGGAAGATCGAACAACCCCTAGCTCTTGCTCCTTGTAGTAGTAAATCTCCTCGTAGTGGATCTCCAAGTCTTCAAGTGAGCTTGATAAAATTAGAGTCTTCTTAAGACACAAGGTAATATATCCACCCCAGGGTACTTTAAAATCCTACTACTTCCTCTTACTCAAAGATTGCTAGAGTTTAGTAAGAGGTAGATCTCTCTTCTTTATTCTCTTATGGAAAAAAACCACTTAGCTAATTTTGCATTAACCTTTTCATAAGAGAGAGAGAGAGAGAGAGAGAGAGAGAGAGCTCATATATATAGAGTGAGATATGTCATGACTCATCTCATGAGTCATGCCATGAGTCATCTAAATGTAATGATTCCTTTCATGAGTCATGCAATGACTCATCTCATAAGTCATGCAAAGAATCATAAAAAATCAAAATAATATGCTAAAACCATGTTCCCAGATCATACCACCTTAATGACTCATCTCATGACTCATTAATCAAGGTATAATAAAGTGTATATTTCATAAATGAAAATACCACATCAATACGATATTTTATAAATACGGTATTTCGTAATTTTTCAATCATTGACTAATAAGTTATCATATGACCAAAAAGTCAATGAGTTGACCAAAAGTCAACCATTGACCAAAAAGTCAACTAGTTGACTAAAAGTTAACTTTATGAGAAAAATATTAAAATTCATTTCCTAAGCACATATCATTCCGATTTTATCGATATACATAACCGTGTATGTATATCCGGTAAAATCATATATGTGTATCAATCATACGCATCATTCTATAAATTATGTTTCATAGGATTCAAGTACGCGCTTAGTGTGACTCTAGGGTCCAACTTAAGAACTCAGTAGTGGATGATATCCACAAGTACAACAGAGGTGCTAGCTACACATGAAGACTATCCGGGTATAAGTTGTGATAAATGTCTGTAAAATGCTAACATAATTTTATCAGGACCACTCAGTGATAACATTGTACAGTCCGGTCTCTTCGTCAAACCATGTCAAACTATCAAGCCTAGGGTAAGGAAAACTGTCAAACCCTAATAGCTCGATTAGTGTTTGTTGATATTAAACTCATAACCTATAAGATCAAACCGACACTCAGTTTATCTTATTTACCTCGGCTAAGGATTTCCTGGCTATAGCTATATCAAACAGTCTTATGACATCAACCCCTTATATTGGCAGAGACGAATCTCATCTTAGCATCTCAATATCTACTTATGTCTCGGGATGCACCCAACAAGAACTATTATGCACAACTCAAATGAGAATTGTGGTTAGGTAAAAGTCTAAGTACACCTATACTGACATGTAAGATTGCACCAATGCCTCAGGTTAAGAGACTACTATATAATATATCACTTGAGAACTTTTATTTGATAGTTAACTATAATTACCAATTAGATATTCTCAGTGAGTCATTCAGTCAACTCATTCACTAATGAGTTATCTGTATACTATATCTTGATGTCTCACATCAATGATCCAAGAGATGGATCATCATCCTACCAAAGGAGAAATAGAGTATACATTAGTCTTCCCAAAGTGATGATGTCCTATTTCAACACTTCATCGACTAGGAACATTTTAGAATATACGTTAGCGACAAATCAGATCACTTCATTATAATCAAATCCAAAATGTCTGATAGTCTAGTATCATTCTAAAGACTTTATCTATATTAAAATACCAGATAAATCTGACCAAAATAGCATACTATCATTTTGAACAAGGATGTTATATTCATATAGGTCCTGTTATAATATACAATTATTACCTGTAGGGCATCTATATCTAACAAGGTCGGCTAGTAGTGCCAGATAATTCATAGCTGAAGAAGGATCTATTTGATGAGGCACACTGTACCAGATACACTGTACATCCAGGCACAACTAAGATGTATAAGGACTTGAAAAGACATTTTTGGTGGAACGACATGTGTATGGATATTGTGGAGTATGTATCTAAATGCTTTACCTATCAACAAGTGAAGGAAGAACATCAAAGACCTGCGGGCACCTTACAACCATTACCCATTCCTGAGGTAAAGTGGGCAGATATTTTGATGGATTACGTTGTAGGATTGCCGAGGTCCAGTAAAGGGAATGATTTGATTTGAGTGATTGTTGATCGATTGATGAAGTCGGCGCACTTCCTACCAGTTAAGACAACTTATATAGCGGAGACGTATGTGAGGATTTTCATACGGAAGATAGTACGATTGCATAAAGTTCCAAAGACGATTGTTTCGGATCGTGGCTTAGTTTTCGTATCGCATTTCTGGAAGAGCCTCCAAAATTCTTTTGGCAGTTAGCTAGCTTATAGTAGCGTTTTCCACCCGCAAATAGATGGTCAAATGGAGAGAGTTAACCAAATATTGGAGGTCATGCTTCGTGTTAGACTTCCAAGGCAATTGAGAAGATCATATACCATTAATTGAATTTGTCTATAATAACAGTTAATTATCTTGCACCCAGGATTACAGCCTCGTATGTAACCAGGGGCGTCACATTGTTTGACCTCTTTGGTAACAAGTCTTATCTTAAACTTTTCTACGATTCTCTCTGATTTTAGTTTTTTAGGATTCACTTACAGTTAATTATCTTGCACCCAGGAGGGAGATCAGCTAATTTCCATGTCCTATTAAAGATAATATAATCCATCTAACTTTTGACAGCACCCTTCCAATGCTTTGCCACTTTTAAAGTAATAACAGTTTGGTAAATAGTAGGATCCTCCTTGATTTATTTTAGCAATAAAATCACTTCTAAAATCCTTAACAACCCATGTTCTCATGCTCCTTCTATATTTATCTAAATCCATGGATCCATTAGATCTGGATTTATAACTTTCTACCCCTACATTTATCATCTTTTCCACATGATCAGAAATGGAAGTAGAGGTAGTGACAAGATCTTCATTAGAAACATTTTGAGGTATTAAAGTTTTCATTAGGAAAACATCAACAAAATATATTGCATCACGAACTCAAAAACAATGTTAATATCTATGCCTGATATTTCAAACTCAATAATTAAAAATCTCAACACATAAGTGTTTTCAACATTAACCCATAAAGATAACATTTTCAGTCTTAGGTCCCATCTTTTTTCTCTTTTGTTTTGGGATTAGTTCTTTTACAAGACACCCCACATTTTGAGGTTCTTGAAGTTAGTCTTTCGACCTCTCCAAAGTTCGAATAGACTACTATCCTTATGTTTATGAGGGACTCTATTTAGAATATGACATGTCTTATTCAAAGTCACTCCCACATATATTTAGGAAGTCCAAAACTTTTAAATGTTAGGTTTCATGTTTATGAGCTTATTGTCTAATCTAGTTTTGATGATTAACAAATAATTCCTAATGATGTTTTCTAGTATTTATGTTTTCCTCCAATATGCATCCAGTTTGGAGGTTGGTTGGACTTGAGCTTTAACAATGATATTCTTGAAGGTTGGCGGAAATTGAAATGAAGCCATCGTAATTCAAGTCAAATACGACATCGTGCTTCATCTCTACTACCAAGCTGAGGATTGTCCAAGATCGAGCTCAAATGAAGACTTTTAGCTTGGGGATAGTAGTTTAGTTTTATACTTTATGTGTTCATACTTAAAGCTCAAATCATATACATACGCATTTGTTTCATATTTGTTACTTATACAACCTTTTGTAAGTTAACATGGCTTTTGGATTATAGACTAAATAATGTTATTTTACATTTTTTTCTAAAGTCTATTAATCCATTAAAAAGAATCTCAAAACTTGTTTGAAAGGATTCCATCAAAATTAAGTTTTTAACAAATTAGTATTCTTGAACGTTTTGCAAAATAGTAAGTTTTCAAAAATAGAAAATAATATTTTGAAAATTTCTCTTCTAACATGTTTATTTTCATGTGTATAAGTGTTTCCCTAAATTTTACTAATTTTGGAGTTATTTTACTATTTTGAATTGATTTTAGAAAATCAGTTTTTTTAAAAGTCAAGAATCTATTGTGCATATTTATCAGTCGACCGATGGGTTCCACCAGTTGGCCGACCAGAACAAGTTTTTCAGCCTTCCTTTTTATAGACAAATCAATCGACCGATCAAGATGATCAGTCGACCGATCAACGGTCATTTTCCTGTAACGGCTAGTTTCTGTTTTTTGGTTGTTTGAGAGGCTATAAAAAGCCCTCAAGCCTTATTTGTTCTTAAGAATTTTATTGGGGTGTTTTTCTATTAAGTTTTTAAGATATCAAGTGTATTTGTTTATGTGAAGAAAGTTTCACAAAGAGAATGATCTCAATTTTAATTTTGAGGCATTTATCCTCAAATTTCTACATCTCTTTGTTTTAAAGAAGTTTTCTAAATTCGTTCTCTAGCTAATCTATATTTTGATTATCATATATAAGCTAGATTTAATTGAGTTTGATTTTATTTTACTAATTGTTTACACACACAACCACTTGAGGTTTAGTATTTCACATATTGTATATTTGGGTTGTGAGCTTGTTTCATTGAGTGAGCTTACAAATTCGTTCTCACTTGTTTAGAGAATAAAATATTTATTTAAACTTATTGTTAAAACGTGTCGTAATACACAAGAACACTTAGAGGAGTGGTTTGGAGAGACCGGGGTTAATTTCAAGAGGAGTGGATTGGTAGTAAAGTCTAAGGAGATGTTGTAAATCTAAACACTTGAGGAATGTAACACGGGTAGTCCAATACTTAGAGGAGTGTGGCTTGTGTAATTAACAACGGGTGTATTGTAAAAGTTTTCGGTGATCCTTGGAAATCATATTGTGTAGTTATTTTGAGTTTTAGTGGAGATTTCCTCGAGGTGAGGAGCGGAGACGTAGGTCGAGGGCTAACCAACTCCGTGATCAAATTGATTGTTTGCAATTGTCTTTTACGCACTATCACTCTTTCATCTTGTGCTTATTCTTATATCACATATTGTCCCATCGTTTATATCGCCTATTGTTTCATTATATATCCTTGCTTATATTGTTGTATATATCATCATCGCTGGGATAATTCTTTATTAGTTTTAATTTGGCATTGAAATCGGATTAGATTAACAATTACTCTATTCACCCCCTTCCCCTCTAGAGTTCTTTAAATTGGTATCAGAGCTTGATACTCTTGTTTTGTGGCTTAATCGCCTAGAGTCAAAGAACCTCACTCTATATTTTGCTAATCTAGTTTTGTGATTTTCATTGCTTGCATAGTCTTCATGGATATACACAGTGCACAAGCTATGCTATTGATATTGCTCCTAAATTCAATATTTTCCCTTATGCTCAATGGATTTTTAGATTTAAACTATATGTTAGATCTACAAATATCGAATTGTGGAAGTAATTGATTGTGCTTATGTTGTGTCCACATTGGAGAAATCCAAGTAGAAGGATGATAAAAAGATATTTATCATGAACAAGCTCTTGTTAGAATTTTTGCTTAATGCTTTTGAACCATCAATTTCAAACAAACTTGCTTCTTTTGATAGTGTACCTACACATTATGGAAATATATAAAGGCATATCACGGCAACTTGGAGGAAATTCAACGACTTCTAGTGAATTCCGCTTCAAGTGAGATTAGAGTATCTTCATGCACACGACCACTAGGTGATTGCCCTAGTGAGGTATGCAAGTCCGAATCTAGAAATGAATTATCTATAGATGAACTCGCTTGTGCTTATGAAAGATTAATGTATGCCTACAACAAATTGCATCGTAATTTTGTAAATTAGTAAAGTAAGCATGTTAACTTAAAATCTGATCATAATTTGTTAGCATCTAAGTTTGATATCATTACCAAAGAAAATGTGATTCTTAAAGATAGCAATGATAAATTAAAATTGGATATTATTAACTTATCTCATGATAAGAATGATGCTATATTAGAAGTAGTAGCCATTAGAATGATGATATATTAGAAGTAGTAGCCATTAGAAGTAGTATCCATTAGAATGAAAAATTAAAATTGGATATTATTAACTTATCTCATGATAAGAATGATGCTATATTAGAAGTAGTAGCCATTAGAAATGAATTTAATTCATTCAAGAGTGATCATGTTTGCCCTACTTCTATGGACAATGCTATTGTGCAAAATGATGAGTTGAATAATATGAAAAACAATATTTCATTCTTAGATTCAACTCTAATTACATGCATTGATAAACATAAGAAACTTATGGACTTGTGTACTAAGTCACATGCTAATGTTTCCAAATCACACATTCATTATGCACACATGTATAGTAAAATTTATAAATGCTCTATTTGTGGTCATAAAGGCCATCTTGCTAAATTTTGATGTGATGCACAGATACCTTCATCTCATAAAGTTTCATCACCACACACACACACACACATGCACACAATGTTCATCATAAGCATGTAAATGTGTATAAGTGTGATTTTTGTGGTAGATTTGGTCATTTGGCCAAATTTTGTTTTGATTTGAAAAGACTTTCACATTTACAAAATGCTTTAAAAAGATCACCTTTGTTTAGAAATGTTTCTCGTACACAATCAAAAGGTCATCATAAATAAGTGCATCCATTCTATTGCACTTATTGCAATAGGATAAGCCATTTGCGTAATTATTGCTATGACCGGACACGTGCACAAAATGTGCCCAAATGGGATCATAACCCAAGGGCATTGGATTTCATTAATAGGAGTCATGTCCCTAAGCTCTTCGGTACCAAGAGTGTTTGGGTGCCACAACATGTTTAATTTTAAAGAACAAATTTTTAGTGTTTTGTTTTTCACGCTTTTAAAAGATGATTTTTGTTTAGATTTTCTTTTTGTAAACAAATTGTGAATATTTTTACAAAACATACATAAAAGAAAATATTTTCATCATACTTAGAAAAGAACTATATATATATATTGAATATAATATAAATGATGTTTTAAGTTTTTCAATCATGGTTTGTGTTTAATATGCATTTTGGTTGTCATCAGTTGACTGATCATTTTCATCGGTCTACCGATGACTGATACTCAGCCGACCGATTGAAGAAATCAGTCGACTAACCAGTGAGATGTTTTTTCTTCTTACTGAATATTTATTATTGGATTTTTTCTTTAAACCTGACATGTTTAATACCAGTTTAACTCTTTCATTTAATCATATCTGTTGATTTCTCCTAGATCAAATCCTGACCATCCTAGTTTCCAGATCTTTGAAGACAAAATTCTCGATGACTTGGACTTTGTATTTGATTTTGAACTATGTGTTTGCCTTTTAGTTTGTTTAAAACTATGTATTTTGGTTTGTCTTTTATTTGTTTTGAAACGATGTATTTGGATTGTCTTTCATTTGGTATGTTTTTTTTAGACTCTTGTGAACACTTCATGGTGACATATATATATATGTGTGCGCTCTTTAGTTCACCTTAAGTGTGATTTGTGTTTAGTATGTGATTTTCTCACATATTGTTGTATGTTTTGATCCACATGATGACATATATATGTGTATAATTGCCTAAATTTTTTAAATTGATATATGCTCTGTGGCATTATGATAGGGGGATCATTTACCATCTTGTTTATACTCACTCGTGCTTATATGTAGGGGAAGGTTATTGATCTCTTTCTTCTTATTGTTTTCCCCATTTTAATGTTGACAAAGGGGAAGAAACAAATAAATTGTGAGTATCTCGTTTTCTTTTTGTTTACTATTGGTTAAAGTATGTGTATTCCATATTTTTATATTTCTTGTGAAGATTGTTTGTCATCATCAAAAAGGAGGAGATTGTTAGGTCTCATGTTTATGAGTCTATTGTCTAATCTAGTTTTGATGATTAACAAACAATTTCTAATGATATTTTTTAGTATTTGTGTTTTCCTCCAATATTCATCTAGGTTGGAGGTTGGTTGGACTTGAGCTTTAACTATGATATTTTGGAGGTTGGCGGAAATTAAAATGAAGCCATCATAATTCAAGTCAAATACGACATCATACTTCATCTCTACTACCAAGCTGAGGATTATCCAAGATCGAACTCAAATGAAGACTTTTAGTTTGGGTATAGTAGTTAAGTTTTATACTTTACTTGTTCATGCTTAAAGCTCAAATCATACACACACACTTGTTTCGTATTTGTTGTTTATACATCCTTTTGTGAGTTAACATGGTTTTCAGATTATAGACTAAATAATACTATTTTACATCTTTTCTAAATTCTATCAATCCATTAAAAAGAGTCTCAAAACTTGTTTGAAAGGATTCCATCAAAATTAAGTTTTTAACGATGAGTTAGTATTCTTGAATGTTATGCAAAATAGTAAGTTTTCACAAATAAGAAATGATATTTTGAAAATTTCTCTTCTGACGTCTTTATTTTCATGTGTAAAAATGTTTCTCCAAATTTTACTAATTTTGGAGTTATTTTACTATTTTGAATTAATTTTAGAAAATCAGCTTTTTAAAAGTCAAGAATCTGTTGTGCATGTTTATCGGTCGACCGATGGGTTCCACCAGTTGGCCGACCAGAACAAGTTTTTCAGCCTTCCTTTTTATAGACAAATCAGCCGACCGATCAATGGTCATTTTTCTGTAACGGCTAGTGATATGGGTGTACCTTCTCTTCGGAACTTAGGGATCCTTATGGGAGATTGAGGATAGATGATTCTCATGGTAACTTGAGAATAGAGGTGTAAAACAACACAGTGAAACGTAAGTTGAAGCGTGGAATGAGACGGCGAATTGAAGAATCGAAGCATCCAGTTTTCAGCCCGTGAGTCGACTCATACATGTACATAAGTCGACTCATCATGTTGAGTCGACTCATGCCTGTCATAAGTCGACTCACGAAACTCAACCGTTTTGTTAAAAGTTTCTGACCAGTTGACTCATCATTTCATGAGTTGACCTATGTGTCATGAGTCGACTCATTTATGCACATGAGTCGACTCATCGAGGGTTTCCTGGTTTGTTTGGGTTTCTGTTTACATGTTTTCCTGTGGGGTTTAGGCTTGGTTATTTACCACTTTGTCACCCACGTTGTTACACCTATAAAAGAGATTGTTTAGGGTTTCTAATCAATCAGATGTAATCAAAGAGAGATTCTAATCAAGAGAGATTATGGTTTAGAAAGAATTGAGAGTTTTTTCTCGATTCTAGTGAGATTGTGAGAGAGGGATTATAATCTTTTCATACTCATAATCTAGAGAGGATATTTTCCTTCGCCACATATTAAATTATTCTTATGTTTCTATCATCCTCTTCTCAACTCACCTTTGATAATTCCACGATCAAATGTGCTCGTACTACGACTCGTATCAAGTTGGTATTAGAGCGATCAGATCCTGTGAAGGGGGCATCATGTGTATGGTCCTGACTCGATCGCAATACAAGAAGCTAGGCGAGATCCTTATTTCATTGGAAGGAGTCCAGAAATTAAGGAAGAAGAAGATGGTTGAAATTGAGTAAGGAGAGGCTAAAGGGAGAAGGGAAGAAGTTGAAACCTATACGTTATGGTCTGTTTCGGATTCTCGATCAGATTAGTGACAATGCCTTCAGGCTAGATTTGCCACCTTACTTAGGCATGTATTCGGTGATCAATGCAGAGTATTTGAAGTTGTTCGAGCCTCCATGGTTGGATGATGAAGGTGACGACAAGGTGATCTTACCACATGTTGAAGACTTGTGGTTTGATAGAAAGGAGCCGCTGAAGGAAGATTGTATTTTAGAGCGGAAGATAACCATGACGAGGCGGGGGACAAAGGAGTCGTTTCTCATTGGACATCAAGGTCAGGTTCCTAGTAAGGCTAAGTAGTTCAATAGGGAAGGAGGAGCTCCCGAGTTTCCTCAGCTAAAATTCTAACTTGAATGGGACTTCAAGTTCCTAAGGGGGGGGCATGATACGGGTGTATCTTCTCTTCGGAACTTAGCGATCCTTATAGGAGCTTGAGGATAGATGATTCTCATGGTAACTTAAGAATAGATGTGTAAAACAACACAGTGGAACGCAGGTTGAAGCGTGGAACGAGACGGCGAATCAAAGAATCGAAGCATCAAGTTTTCAGCCTGTGAGTCGACTCATACATGTATATGAGTCAACTCATCAGGTTGAGTCGACTCATACCTGTCATAAGTCGACTCACGAAACCCAGTTGTTTTGTCAAAAGTTTCTGACTAGTCGACTCATCATTTCATGAGTCGACCCATGTGTCATGAGTCGACTCATATATGCACATGAGTCGACTCATCGAGGGTTTCCTGATTTGTTTGGGTCTCTGTTTACACGTTTTCCTGTGGGGTTTAGGCTTGGTTATTTACCACTTTACCACTCACGTTGTTACACCTATAAAAGGGGTTGTTTAGGGTTTCTAATCAATCAGATGTAACCAAAGAGAGATTCTAATCAAGAGAGATTAGGGTTTAGAGAGAATTGAGAGTTTGTTCTTGATTCTAGTGAGATTGTGAGAGAGGAATTGTAATCTTTTCATACTCATAATTTAGAGAGGTTATTTTCCTTCGTCGCATACTAAATTATTCTTGTGTGTCATCCTCTTCTCAACCCACCTTTGATAATTCCGCGATCAATGGTGCTCGTACGGCGACTCGTATCAGCTAGTTTCTATTTTTTGGTTGTTTGAGAGGCTATAAAAAGCCCTCAAGCCTTATTTGTTCTTAAGAAGTTCATTGGGGTGTTTTGCTGTAAGTTTTTAAGATATCAAGTGTGTTTGTTTATGTGAAGAAAGTTTCACAAAGAGAATGATCTCAATTTCAATTTTGAGGCGTTTATCCTCAAATTTTTACAACTCTTTGTTTTTTTAGAAGTTTTCTAAATTCATTCTCTAGCTAATATATATTTTGATTATCATATATAAGCTAGATTTAATTGAGTTTGATTTTATTTTACTAATTGTTTACACACACAACCACTTGAGCTTTAGTATTTCACATATTGTATATTTGGGTTGTGAGGTTGTTTCATTGAGTGAGCTTATAACTTCGTTCTCACTTGTTTAGAGAACAAAATATTTATTTAAGTTTATTGTTAAAACGCGTCGTAATACACAAGAACACTTAGAGGAGTGGTTGGGAGAGACCGGGGTTAATTTCAAGAGGAATGTGTTGGTAGTAAAGCCTAGGGAGAGGTTGTAAATCCAAACACTTGAGGAATGTAACACGGGTAGTCCAACACTTAGAGGAGTGTGGTTTGTGTGATTGATACCGTGTGTATCGTAAAAGTTTTCGGTGATCTTTGGAAACCATATTGTATAGTTATTTTGAGTTTTAGTGGAGATCTCCTCGAGGTGAGGAGCGGAGACATAGGTCGAGGGATGACCAACTCCGTGATCATATTGATTGTTTGTGATTGTCTTTTGCACACTATCACTCTTTCATCTTGTGCTTATTCTTATATCACATATTGTCTCATCGTTTATATCGCCTATTGTTTCATTATATATTTTTACTTATATTGTGTATATATCATCATCGCTAGGATAATTCATTATTAGTTTTAATTTGGCATCGAAATCGAATTAGATTAGCAATTACCCTATTCAACCCCCCCCCCCCCCCCAAGGGTTCTTTCATCAAGTAAAGTATTTACCATATTTTTTAAAGTTCTTTTTTTTGGTTCTACACTACCACTACACTTTGAAGAATAAGGTGTAGTTTCATCATGCACTATACCAAAAGATTGACATAGAAGAGTAAAGTAGTTCGGTGTATATTCTCTTCCTCTATTAGATCTTAACCTTTTAAGTTTCTTACCAATTAAAGTTTCAGATTCATTCTTAAAAGTTATAAACTTTTCTTGAGCCTCATTTTTAGTTTTAAGCAAGTAAACATAACAATATGTGTTATAGTCATCTATAATATAACAATATTTGTTATAGTCATCTATAGAAGTGACTAAGTATTTATTCATAACTTTGGTCCAAACACCATTAAATTCACAAATATTAGTATGAATTGAATCAAGTAATTCTGAAATTCTGTCAACAGAATGAAAGGGTTTCTTTGTTTGTTTAGTTGTTACACATACTTGATATTTTTTATTCCAATCTATAGAGTGTTTAGGAATCAAGTTTAAATTCATCTTTCTTTTTACAGAATTGTATTCAACGACCAAGACTTTTATGCCAAATTTCAGATAATTCAATTGGATTACTAACATGATAATCATAAATAGAAACTTTATTCAATTCATAACTAGAAATATGTTCCGCTCTGGCCTTATATATTCCATTAAAATCATAACCTTTGAAAATAAAAGATCTAGCAGAACTAATTTATTATATTTAAAAGAAAACTCATAACCCTCCCTACTAAATATGAACTAGTAATGATATTACGCTGAACAAAAGGAACATGGTGCACCCGTGTAATGACAGAATGCGCCTCAAAGGAAACTTTAGGTACACTAGTCCATATCCTGACATCTTGGATGCAAATGAATTCCCCATCTTCAGGGTGTTTCCATTTGTAGGCTGATAAGACGCAAACAACAATTTATCAAGACAAATGTATGCATTTGCACTATTGTCTACTAATCACTCATTAGGTTCATATATAGATAGCAATTCAGGCTTAACAGAAATATACCTTTCCATGAAATCAGTAAGCTCAGTCATAATCATGTTAACTTGAGGCTGGTGGATCCTGGATAGACTTTATTGTTAGGTGTAGATTCTCTTCCTATATGGAGAAGTCCACAATTGCATTAGCATAACACTATGTTCGAGTGATGAATCGGACCTGAAGACAATGCAAAAGGGCGTAAACTAAATAATTTTTGAATGCTAGGCGGTCGATCGGATCGGGAGAGCGCGGCCTTCTATTTTGTCAATGGCTGAAGAGTTTCACACGTGAAATAAAAAAGAGCTAGGGTTTTTTTAGGTGGGGTAGTAGCTTTCATTTGGCCTAATTATTAGGGGCAAAAACGGAAGAAGAAAAATTGACAGCTCCTTCCCAAAGACAAACGCTACTTGAGATAGCTTTCCAAAAAAAAGTTGCAAAAGACACAATCTCCAAAATAATCTCCTCCTATTTTTGGTCACCAAACAGCTCTACTAGCTTATTGACCAAGTCAATAAGACACAAGCTCTTACATAAGACACTTTTTGGTTGCCAAACAATACCTAAGTAGCAAAAGCTAGGCGGTCGACCGCCAGGAGATTTTGTCCCATGTTGCCTCTCTAATGCTCTCTTCCTTCCAGTACGTCTTCATTTCAGTACGTGAAACTTAAAAGGGGTAGATGGTATATTAACTCGGTTTCGTTGGGGTATTAACCTCCTACCGCTGCTCCATTAATATGGTTAGTACTCCACCTACCCAAATTGATATTAAACAGAAACTTCTAATGTCCTTGGTGTCAGTAATAACATTTGGAGGACTTACTTTGTATTCTTGAGTTTTGGTCGAGCTATTTCAAATGTCTAACGTACGGGAGGACGTTTGATTGTCGTTGGAAATCCCTCCCATCCTATCTGATAAAACTATTTCCGAAATTGATTTCCTATTATGATGTATTGATCCCAATTCCAAGGCCGTCTGCTCCAGTTTGCACAAAAATCGCCAAAACTAACCACTACAACCAATTTGAATGTAACGGATGCTACGATTCCTTGCCAAAAATTGAAAAATAAAAGAAAATAGTATCATGTCATCATGTTACTAAACTCATAATACAGATACAAAAAATAAAACACATGTAATAAGGAAAAACATAAGTTTTATAGACCTAACAAGCTTCTTTATTTGCTAAATGCACAGATCTAAAGTTATGCCTGAAAAAAAAAAAGATTCTCACATAATCTTCATCAGCGTTGTGCCGAGCCTCTATGTTGTACTGACCATTCCATCCTCCATATAATAGAGGGGAAAAAACGAAAGGGGAAATAAGTTTCTTACGCAGCAACAGGGATTTATACTCAAATGAAACAAGCAACAAGCAAGAAGAATTTTAGAGGAAAACTTTCATTGAAATTTTTAGGATGGAAAATAGTAATTATCCCTAAACTAAACCAACAAAGTTACATGGCAACTTATAACGGAGAAACAATTATAACCTTCTGCCAAGCAAATTCTACAATTAGAGATGGTGAATTTACACCCATAATCAAGATTCAGTAGTTAAAGTAAAACATCGAAGAAGATAAAACCACTAAGAAGATGAGTAAGTTCTTAATCAAAATCAGTATCTCAGCAATTCTCGAAATAGCTCACAGTCTTCACAAGACGCATAGGAGACATCTAATAAAATCAGAACATCAGAAGTTGATTGCAAAATTAATTGTCCCTCTCGAACATAGACTAAACCCCTTGCTTTATATATGCATAATCTACTGCTCTTAGAGCAAGTATGGAGAAACACTCAGATCAACTTGACATATGCACCACTAACCAATACAAATGGGAAAAAAGAAGCACAATTGTTGTATTTACTTTATATATACAGAATCTATACATGCATGCACACTACAAGGACAGATTGTTTATGAAAAGAAAAACAAGGAAAAGCAATTGGCAACATATTCAATCCTCCACCACTTTCTCCCATTCCTCATCTTCTTTATACCAACCTTACATATCTTTATCGCCTCGCAACCAGCTATCTTGCATCTCTTGCACCCCACTGTTTCACTTTCTTAGGAACCAAAACAGATGTTTAAAAGCATGACATGAAAATTTGCATACAATAATCAGGGACAATTCCAAAAGCAGGTGTGCAACTTTTTTTCCATTTCATTGTGTGCATTTTTGAGGTATACATGTATCATACCACTATTTATATATTACTATACATTATATCTGTATTTGGACATTAGTATTTCTATTAAATTTTTATGTATGCATTTGTGTGCTTTACATACTATTTATACATTAGTACATATTACATCTATTTAGACATTAGTATACAGAGAAGCCTCAGCAAATCCCATTATTTAGAATCCTGAACTGTTTGTGTCGGAGCACATGAAACGAGCTAGAACTGAAGAAACTATGTGATAAAATAAGACTTAACAGATTAATTTAAACTTGCATGAAGGTCTGAGGTAAAAGGAGGCGAGCTAACCAGTAGAGCACATAATAAATGTGTACAGTGAAATAACATGAATTCCTAAATTTCTTTTATCTTTGCAGTTAAACATTAAGTGGAACAGAAACGTATCAGCAAGAAGGGAACCACGAAGTTAACTATATAGAATATATTGGGTGAATCACAATATATAGAATATATTGGGTAAATCACACCATTATTCCTGGAAATTAAAGGCAAGAAAAGACTATATAACCATTAAGGGTGCGTAACTAGATGAAGAGTCTTGGTACAGCAGTAGTTCCACTCTGAAGAGTTCATTAAACATGAAATAGTAAACCTGCAATATATGTATACAAGCTTTGTGGACCTCACTGCTCTTATTCTTCTATTTGATTCAGTGTCTGTGAAAGTATCAAGTTGTCAGTTCAGGTGGTTAATTCATCCTCAAATTTCAATATCTGGCCAAACACATTATCAAGACATTGAGTAGAAAATTCAATGTAATACTTTCCAAATATTTTTCCAAATGTCCTATTTTAATAAGTCAAAGACTGTTCTTCATATTTACTTTTATATCAGACCAACAAAAATCCCACATGAGCTGAATTCCTGCTTAAAAACCATCCTACATCATAAGAGGAAAGTAAGTAAAAAAAATTGTGTAGCTAATAATTAGTGTAGGTGGAGGATCGCATGTTAATCGCAGTCGTTTTGTACTTGAAATTAGAGAAATTTATAATGCTATAATCGAATAGATACCAGTGAAAGTTAATCCAAGTTATCAGTTAAGGCGTTTTATTTGGAGGAAACAGCCTAAAGAACTGTATCATCTACTCCTGATAAATTATTGCTTTGAAGATGCTTGCAATTGTATGACTACAACAAGTTCATATCTTACTTGAAAAAGGTTTGAGGGAAAAAAAAGAGTTGAAATAGAAATCCTCGTTTATTCATGAGATAACATGGGCTTATATAGGCCCCTACAACTTACAAATAAGCCCCTAAACATATTAATATTCCAACACTCCTCCTCAAGATGGGCGAAAGATATCCACTAAGCCCATCTTGTCACATCCTCTAATCATATCTACTGAGCTAAGTCCCTTAGTCAGACAATCTGCTGCCTGATCCTTAGTTAGAACATGACTTAACTCCAGTAGTCCATTGTCCAACTTCTCTTTGATGAAGAACCTATCGATCTCGATGTGTTTGGTTCTATCATGCTGCACTGGGTTATTGGCGATACTGATGGCTGACTTGTTATCACACCACAGCTTCATCTTGGCTCCTTGATCCAGCTCCAGCTCCACCAACATACTCTTTAACCACAACAATTCTGCAACTCCTAAGGCCATGGCTCTATACTCTGCCTCAGCTGTTGATCTCGCTACCACCGATTGCTTCTTGCTCTTCCACGAGACCAAGTTGCCTCCTACAAAGATACAATATCCTGAGGTGGATCTCCTGTCATCAGCACAGCTAGCCCAATCAGAGTCGCAATAACCCTCGATGTTCACATGTCCATTCTTTCTGAATATCAGCCCCTTTCCGGGGGCACTCTTTAAATATCTCAGAATCTGGTACACAGCATTCATATGACCCTTCCTCGGATCGTGCATGTAGCGACTCACCACGCTTACTGCAAAAGAAATATCAGGACGTGTGTGACTCAAATAGATCAATCTTCCCACCAGCCTCTGGTATCTGTCACGATCAACTGGTTCTCCGGCCTCAGCACCTAGCTTGAACTTCTGGTCGATCGGTGTAGTTGCAGGTTTACACCCTAACATCCCTGTCTCTTTGAGAAGATCCAGTGCATACTTTCTCTGGGATAGGACAATTCCCTCCGCTCCTCGAGCTATCTCTATTCCAAGAAAGTATCGAAGCAAGCCAAGATCTTTCACCTCGAATTCCTTACCCAGTCTCACTTTGAGTTGAGCAATCTCCTTCTCATCATCCCCTGTGATAATCATATCATCCACATGTACCGCAAGCATAGTAATGTGGCCTCCACTCCGTCGAAGGAACACTGTATGGTCAGCGTTGATCTGTTGGTATCCCATACCAATCATAGCCCTTCTGAATCTGTCGAACCAAGCACGGGGAGATTGCTTCAGACCATAGAGGGACTTCTTCAATCTGCAAACCTTTCCCACTGTCTGATCTGTACCAAATCCTGGTGGTATCTCCATGTATACCTCCTCCACTAGATCTCCATGAAGAAATGCATTCTTCACATCTAGTTGGTGTAGCTTCCATCCACCATTTACTGCCAGAGAGATTAAGGTCCGAACAGTGCTCATCTTCGCCACCGGTGCAAAAGTCTCATCATAATCGATGCCATATGTCTGACTATACCCTTTTGCCACCAGACGAGCCTTGTAGCGCTCAACTTGTCCATCTGGATTCTGCTTCACAGTGAAGACCCACTTGCATCCAACTGCTCTCTTTCCTTCTGGTAACTTTACTAGCTCCCAAGTGCGGTTCTTCTCTAGAGCTCCCAGCTCCTCGTGCATAGCCGCTTTCCACTTTGGGTCCTTCTTAGCAACCTGCCAATTGTTAGGTACAGTAACAGAGTCCAATGATGCAATGAATGCTCCATGTGCAGGGTGGATACTAGAATATGATACATACTGGGCGAGATCCCAACCATATCTATCAGGAGGATGTCCCGCATTACTGCGAGTAGTCCTCCGTACAGATATTGGTGTGGGAGGAGTAAGGAGAGGGATGATATCACCTTGGGAGGAATCTGATGATGGTGTAGGTGTCTCAGGAGTCGGGACAGACGTTGATAAGGGAGCTGGCACTAGTGGTACTGTAGGTACTGTTTCCGTAATGTGCTTTCCCTTCCTATTATAGGTAAGTAGCTCCCCCTGAGCCGTGGGCCTAACACCTCTTGTCTCCTTATCCTCTTCTCCTTTATTCTCCTGCTCCTCCTCAACCAATTCTCCTTCCCAAGGAATCGTTAGAGAAATTGATTTTCCTGCATTATTCTCTACGTTATTCATCTGCCTCTCACCATTCTCCCCTTCTCGCCTCATACTTCCAGTATTGGGCGAGTCACCAACGGATGAGGGTATCTTCTGTGTGTAATATGGTTCAAATTCACGAAAGTACACATCCATGCTCACGAACAGCCTTTTCTCCACCGGGCTCCAGCAAACATATCCCTTTTGAGTAGCAGAATATCCCACAAAAATGCACTTCACCGCTCTAGGGGCAAGCTTCCCGACGGATGGTCTGTTATCCTTCACAAAGCACACACAGCCAAATACCTTCAGTGGAAGAATCCCACCATTATCTCCTTTCAACGTCTCACAGGGAGACTTCCAATCCAGTACTCTCGAGGGCATTCTATTGATCAGCGCCGCTGCAGTCAATACTGCTTGCCCCCACAATGTTTCTGGGACATTCATGGAGATCATCATACTTCTAGCAACCTCTAAAAGATGTCTGTTCTTTCTTTCCGCTACCCCATTCTGAGCTGGTGTGTATGGACATGTAGTCTGGTGTTGTATTCCCTGAGATGACAAGTATTCTCCAAACACTCTGTTGGTGTACTCTGTCCCATTATCAGATCTCAATACCTTCACCACTGCTCCATATTGAGTCTGAACATTCTTATGAAAGTTTTGAAAGCAGCCAAACACTTCACTCTTATTCTTCATCAGGTATAACCAAGTAACGCGAGAGAAACAATCAATGAAGGTAACAAAATACTTGTATCCATTCATAGAACTTGTGGAACATGGTCCCCACACATCTGAATGTATCATATCAAACGCATGAGAACTCCTATGATCAGAACTAACATAAGAGCTTCTAGTAAGCTTTCCCAGTTTACATGCATCACACACAAGTTTTTCTTTATTTACTTTCTCAAATAAAGATGGATACAACCTACTTAAAACACCGAAAGAAGTATGTCCTAAGCGTTTGTGATGAAGCATCAACATACTTTCAGCACTCATCTCAGATCCTACTCCTACTCTCTCTACCATTGATACCAAAGCTGAATCTAGCCCTTCACGATCCAGATACCACAGTCCATTACGCCACGTGCCAGTCCCAAGTCTCCGTCCTGTCCCCTTCTCCTGAAAGATCACCTTGGGAATATCAAAAGAAACAATACATTTTAGTTGGAGGATGATAGAACTAATGGATAAAAGATTGACTGGAAAGGAAGGAGCATGCAAAACATTGGACAAAGTTACAGAACCAGTACAATCGACTGTACCCTTACCAACCATCGGCTGAAATGTACCATCAGCTGTTTGAATACTATCAGGTGATGCTAAGTGAGTATATGATGAGAACTCACTAGCATTCCCTGTCACATGTCGAGACGCACCGGAGTCGACAATCCATTCTGATGATCTGTTGGGAGACATAGAAGCAAGAGCATGTATGTCATCAGTACCTTTGGTCGGATGAGCATAGGTAGCAGTATTGCCTCTGGCGAAGAACGAAGTGGATGCCTCCTCAGTCCCACTCCTCAAGTCTCCATCCCCTGCTACTTGCTGCTTCTTCCTGAGTATCGCCAAGAGAGCACGATCCTCCTCAGTAAAGACCACCTCAGCTTCTTCTTCTTCTGCTACCGTCAGATTCGCCCGATTCCCTGCTCCTCTTCCACCTTGTCGACCCCCACGGCCACGACCACGACCTCCGAACTGTCCACGTCCACCCGAATCTCCTTCCTTGGGTGGTTTGGTGCAAGCATGCCTTAGATGACCCACCGCACCGCAGTTGTAGCATTGTCGAGTCTCTCCCCTAGATCCAGTGTTGCTTGAGGCTGCCAGTGCTGACTTCACCACCGGAAGTCCACCTGTCCCCGCCTGCAGCCGAATGCGAGTCTCCTCCTGAATCATAGCAGAGACGGCCTCCTCAAGCGTTGGAATTTTTGGCTGAGCGAGCAGTAATGCAATTCGCTGAGCGAACTCTGATGTCAATCCCTTGAGAAATACCATAGTCCTCTCCTGTAGAAAGGCCTCCCGCTCTTTACATCCCGGGTCCTTGCAGCTAGCCCGGGGGGAAAAATGATCATAATCCAGCCACAGGCGCTCCAACTCTGTAGCATATTCCTGTACAGTCCTCTCTCCCTGGACTGTAGCGTCGATCTCTCCTTTAATCTGGAATACCCTCAGGTTATTCCCCACTCCATCATATGTCCTCCTCAACTTCTCCCAGACATCCTTCACCTTCTCAATGCCATCCACCGTGGCGGCGATCGTCGGGACCAACGAGTTAAGGAGCCAGATGTATACCAACATATGAGTGGCCTTCCACTCATCTCTTCCCTCCGAGTCCTCCTCCGGCTCTGTTGCCTCTCCTGTCAGATAACCCTCCAGATTCCTCCCTACAAGGGTGTATCTCACCCGTCGCGACCAGCTCAGGTAAGTACTCGGTCCATCCAGCTTCAGATCGATGGTCGGAAGCTCCAACTTCTTCGATGGTTTTGTCGCGCTCTCACCAGCCGACAACTTCATTAGCTTCATCAAAGTTGACACCTCCGCGGGGTTCAACTTCTTGATGATCTCCTCCATCGAATAGGCTTCAGACTCACCACCTATTCACCTTCTCTTCCGACCCTTGTTGTGTGCAGTAAAAATTTCGGCAGCACCTCTGCTGCACAACAAGAGTAGGATCTCAAACAAATTCTCGTTTCTCAGAGGAAACAAGAATCACAACCAGTTATATATCTCATCGATGTGAGATATATACTCTTCCTGTCATCAGTTCGAGGACTGAGTCGAGGGAACCCATGCCAAACTCGAGGTCCGGCATAGCGCAACAAGGGGCGGCCAAACTAGAGGGGGAGGGGGGCTGATCCGAAGGTGGGGGGTCGGGATGGATCGGAAGGGAGGGGGGCTGATCGGACAAGGGGGGGAGGGGGGCTGATCGGGTGAGAGGAGAGGTCGGTGGGGGGGGGGCGGAACAAGGGGGGGGGCTGATCGGCGAAGAAGAGAGGGGGGGGCCGGCCAGGTGAGAGGAGAGGTCGAGGGGGGGAGGCTGAACGAGGGAGTTGAAATAGAAATCCTCGTTTATTCATGAGATAACATGGGCTTATATAGGCCCCTACAACTTACAAATAAGCCCCTAAACATATTAATATTCCAACAAAAAGAAAGACTTACATTTTAACAGGACCATGAGCATCTTCAAGAACTCATATCACAGCAGGTGGAGAGTGATGCTACTTCACATTGGGTGGAAACTACTCTACATACTCCAGATCATTTTGTATTGTTTGGGATTCCAGCTGAAGTGACACAGTTTGGGGATCAATTGGTTTTGGATACAGGTGATAAGTTGGGTTTTGATTTGAGTGCAGCTGATAGATGTAGTTTGAATATGGTCATTGGTTCACTTCGGGTGGAGGTGTTTGATTCATTACACTTTGAAACCATTAGAGGTGCTATCAGCCGCAAAGTTGATGATATTGGAAGAGGGTTGCGAACTCTTCTATTGGATTGAGGACATTTAGAGGCCATTGGGTGAACTACGTGAAGGTTTGATTCTTTGGGCAAGAGGATACGTAGGCAGTCTCTAATCTGCACATACCAAAGTTTTCACTTTGTCGATGCTTCACAGTTTCGGCCCACAGGTAAACACATAGAGAACCTACATATGTAGGTTTATCGACTGATAATTACTGGCGTTCTTGACAAACAAAATTCAAGAAAAGATCCCTGAACCATGATCCTGATATTTTCTTCAAGAATGGTAATGACAATTCTTGTAAATTCTACATAGTGAATACATCTTTAGAAAACACACACACACACAGATATATAGTTTTTGATTATAATGAGTTCCTAAGGTTGTGCTTGGTAATAAGTTAGCATAGAATTAAGACTATTTCTTGCCTATCATAAAAGGACTACAATAATTATAATCTAACAGTTGAAGTGAAGTATTGGCAGTTTTCGAAGACATTTATACAAATATCATCCTACCTGAAGAGATTTTGGAGTTATTACTCCACCTCTCGGGGAGAATTAGTATAACTATTGATAACACATAACATTGGCTCCTACCCTTCCAAAAATGCATAACTCTTCAACTCTTCTATCCAACAAAATCTAAGAGATCCCACAAATCTAACAGCTTGATAACTGTTCCCTACACATATCTTTAACTAATAAAATCAGGCTTAACCATCTTATAAGTCCACTTATCTCCTTCATTCTCTCATTTATGCTCTCATCTTTGCCCCACTTCCATCTTCCATCATCTCTGGACCTAATTCATAAGATTAAAATGCATCACATTCACCTACCTGCTAACTGGCTTTAAAGTTTTTATTATCAGGCCCTCTCTTTCTCATATTTGCCTAGGCCATCCAGAACCAACTTAAGTTGACTTTAAGTTCGTAGAAATAAATGGTTGGTTTATTCTTCCATAGAGCTTCTTAACTGCAATCATGCAACCCAAAAGAAAAAAAGAAGGAATATTTCTTCATAGGGAAAAGGCTACACCATGCTTCTAATTGTGACAATTAAGATTTTTGCTTCATAATTCAGTTTTTTCTGGAGTAGGAAAAGTGTGGTTACCTAAGGGTCAAAACTCTTTGCTATAGGTCTGTATGCACAGCATGTACGAATACCAAGATCATATATATTTAGTTATGTACTATCATGTTTTCAGACATTCTACCTTAGTGAATCATGAATATGGGCATTAGGACCAAGTGACAACATCATTTGGACAAAGGAAGAAGAGATCTTAAATAAGGAATGACACATGAAAATAAGAACCTGAAGATAGTTGTGTGTAAATGTTAGGAAAGTGATTTTGACATAATGAAAGTTGAATTCAAAATTCATCAACAATTGATGGTTCTTGCATAAAAATGATACTGGAATCTGCCTCAGTCTGCCTACATCATCATGAAACATGAGTTTCATCTAGATATTTGGTTCAACATGACTAAATATCACATAACATGCGTAAATCTCCACACAGAAAATATTTGATGTGAAACGGGACATGGGGTCTATCAGAATCAGCGATTTAATTCAAATAACACATCGTTTCACCAAATTTCATAATCTTTGGCAGTAATTAAATTCAAAATAATTAATGTGACAGATGCATTTAACAAAGTTTGCATCAATAATTATGAATAATTCTCATCTTAATCAATTTAATTGCAATATTCATTATCATGCACAAGTTCTACAATCAATATCAAATTTTAACAGTCACGTGCTCAAATACTCTCAACTCATAAATATAATCTAAGCAGTGAATATATGATAAAAGTTTAGAGATGGAATACTCATGTAATTAACTAATAAAATGAGATTAACAGAAAAAATAGAAAGAAAACGAAACCTTCGTTGGCCTGAAAAGGCTCGACGTGAGGGACCTCTGGAGGTGGTGCGACGACGTCGAACTGGATGATAACACAACGGCGAACTGAGCGACGACGGCGGCGGAGAATCTGAACAACGACGAAGGTGATGGGTCAACGTGTAAACTGGCGACGTGGGTGACCAGAGAACGTGGTCGACGAGTGGACGCGGGCGAGACGACAACGGCGTTTGTTTGAGGTGGATCTGGTGGTTTGTGGAGGAGGAAAGGGTGGCTTCTCGAGGTGGAGGAGAGCAGGAGTAAGTTCGTCGGGACTGTTCGAAGTGGGCGGTGATTGGCGGGGCTGCTCGAAGTGAAAAGGAGCAGGGGAGGAGGCGACTGCGGTGGCTGCTGGAGGAGGAGAAGAGTAGGGGCGGTTGTTTGGAAAAACGAAGAAGAAACTAGGGAGAGTGGCGACTGTTTGTGGAATAGGAGTCAGGGGAGTCGGCCTAGGGTTTCACACCCGTCGGTCTAGGGTTTCACACCCGAGGCTTCACACCAATAATGAGTTAACAAAATTTTTCATTGATTCAAATCTTTTCCTCAAAAATCTGATTATAGCAGTCTTTTAAAGAGAAAAAATTACAGATTCTGAAATTCCTCAAATCACTCAAATTGCCACAACTGACTTTACTACCAAATTTGACCCAAAAATTCAAAATTCAAAATTAAAATCCTACCAAAATAGAAAATCACTCGAATCTCTCACAATTAAAACTAAATTAAGATCTGGTCAAACTTGTCAAATCTTTCTTATTCAAAACTAAAATAAAAGAAAGTCAAATAACAAATATGGAAAATTGTCATTATTGTCCTCATCAATATTACTCTCAAAAATCAACTATGACCATTAAAAAAACTCCCAACATTTTAGGGAAGATAGCTGTTTTCAAGGGCTGCCTTGCACAGAAACTTTAATTTTCTTTTATTTGCCACATTGACCCTTGCACTGGCTATACTCCCACACTCTTCACACGATGTAATAATGAACGAAACATGATAACAACTAAAGTTTAGTATCAGCATCAACAATTCTATAATAGAAAAGAAGTAATTCACAATTAAGATCTTGTACTTAGATGGAAAACAAGATTCAGTAATTTTATGCTGGTACATTGGGCAATGCATAACGGTGTTCTGAAGGAACTACTTGTAAACTTAATAGATTCAATCTGATTGCTAAGCAGAGTACATAACTGTTATTCTCCAAACAAATGTTGCATCTTATGATTCACAATCAAAATTTCATAACCAACAGACCTTGACATCCCACTTGAAATCTGAATCTGATGTTTGCTTAAACAAATCTTGGATGGTTTCAAACCCTTTCAGATCCAAACATGCTATTGGATGAACACTCCAACAGATCATCACCACATCCCAATTAATTGGACGCTGAGGCAGGACCTTATTGTATGAATTATGAAATGTAGCTGGATATAGTGATTCAATCTATATTACTGCCTTCTACAGACGGTCAAGATGAAAAACCATATTCTATGCTGTAACTATTGGTTTTTGAAGTTTATGATGTACCAATTACAAGTAAAAAAAAATAAATGGTATATGACAACAGTCCTTTGATCCCATATTGTGTTTCTTCTATAAGTTTTTAGGCTTTATTTGAGACGGGGGGAAAACAGAAGGTATGAAAACAGTAACATAAGTGTAAAGCAAAACTTGATGGAAGATGATCCATGTTATCAGGTAAAAGAAGTTCTAGTTGGAGGAAAGAGACTAAAGTTCAACTAGTATGTTCCCATCTTATATGAAAAAGATCTTTAAAAAACTTATCTTTTTCTAACAAGCCCAGCAGCATTTCAAGAACTTCCAGCCAGCAAGTTTGCATCTTACTTCACAAAGATTAAAAAAAACTTACCTTCTAACAGGACTTCTAATCAGCACATACCATCACTTCAGCTGACAATGCTTTATGGCATCCTCCCATGGACAAACCCATAGACAATCCTTCCTGTGCAGGTGTGTTGACTGATGTCTAGAGGAGCTTTTGACAGGCAAAATTTACTAAGCTCTCTAAAACCTGAAACATGGACATCATGTGTTCTTCGAGATTATTACTAAAAAATCTTGTAACATGTTATTTCCTGCCAATCAGGGGGTTAGCCTGCACAATCCAATCGGTTACCACAACTCCAGCATGTCATTTCCCCAAAATATAGGGACAATTATTATGTCCAACACATTAGCAGAATGCTAATCAGCATTCAGATAGGCAATAACTATAATTTGGTTCATTGTCTTTAGACTCAACTAGGCTGAATATCAACACCCGACTTGCAGTTGGACTCAATCCAGATCCAACCAAGACCTAGACCAGACTCACTTATGAATGAGTATGTACTGGGTCCCTGCCTAAAAACTGATAGGATATAGGTGTGCTTATAAGGACCTTACATGAACCAGGACCCATCTCGTAACCCTTGTTTAGTAAATAATTCATGTAGCATACAAGTTACTTAAAACCTGTAAATATTAAATTAAAATTATAAAAATTATATACAGCTACCTAACCCTCCTTTGCTGGCTCCAAACAAGAACTGATCTAATGTTCCTATTACTATGAATCCTATTAAAACTTAATCTGGGATATTACAAATCTATCAGATTCATGAATTCAACAGGCATTGAATGTGATATAACCATCCAATTGCTTACCTTAACTTTACCTTTTAACAAAACAACCAGAATCTTCAAGGACTCCTAATCTGCGCAAGCATGGCTTTTTTAAGGAACCTATAACCAGTCCCCCATGTTTAGTGCACTGACTGATATCATCCAGGAGTTCTTGCCAGACAAATGTCAGAAAAAGAAACCTGAAACATGGTCATTTATTATTCAAAATTAATACTAGTAATCCATAAACTTATTGTTTACACACTTAAAAAAGTTACCTGTGTACATATTACATAGACAATATAAATGAGTTCTTTTTTTTTTTGAGAAGTATAAATGAGTTCTTAAGGCTCAGTATCGAATGCCTGTTGACACATCACCACTATTTATGTCACATGCCAGCAATCAATGAGACAATTAATATCGCTTTTTTATTTCTGAAATTGAGAATGTTGTGTGTATGAGAGAGAAAGGGAGTGAAATCTCACATTAACTGATAACTGATAACTAAGGTTAGTTGGAAATAGAGTTTTAAAAAGTGGCCACTTAAGCACTTCTAGATTCTTGGCTCGTTAGGTTCATGAATTATGCAAGCGCAGATAATTCCTTTGCCATTTCTTACTTCTTAGTCCACATCACTATTTATCTATAGAGGTAGAATATGCACAAAAAGATGAGGATACCTAATAATACTAGCTATGTGTATTTTTCCCTAGAGGGTAAAAGTTTCTTTAGCAATTTGAGATTAATCGGCAGCATTACATTTCGGCAAGTGGAGAAAGAAAAAGGAGCCCCCTTGAGGTCTTCTTTTTTTATGCTTAATATTTTCTTCTTCCACCTTTCCTTCTTTGTCTTTTTTTCTTTCTTCTTTCACTTATTTGTTTTCCCTTTCTTTCTTTCTCGATTCTTTCTTCTTAATCTATTCTTTGCTCCCTTTCATTTTTCTTTCTTATCAATTTCTCTTTTTTCATTTTCTTTTTCACTATAAGCTATTTTTTCTTAATTTATTCTTCAATTTGTTTTCAGATTTCTTGTTCAATTTTCCCTTCTTTTTTTTCTTCTTGTCATTCTTTCCCCTTTTTTCTTTTTTTTAACCTTTGCTTTTTCTACTTTTAAGCAATGGCCTAAGCCACTCAATTTCACTTTCTTTCCTAAAACACTGGTATATAAGGATGCATACATGGTGATCCAATTTGCAACATATATTAAATAAGATACACTCCCATGAAGTAGATGAATTTGCAAACTGAAAACAGATTTCTCGCTCAATAGCATAGGAAATAATGAAATAAGCGTCAAATGATAACATACAGAACTTCAAAAACTAGCATTCTTGCCAAATAGTTTTAGTGGGCAGCTTCTTCACTCTTCAAGCATGATGTTAACCACTATTGAGAAAAAAAACGTGCTACATAACTTGTTATTGCACATTACATAATGTTGCAAACCTCACATGTTACACAACATTTTGAAATAATTCAATATGTCAAAAATACACGATTACAATAAAGTGTGCGCTATATTCAATATAACATATGATATTTCAATATAAAATTTTCTATACAATGTAATTTATCATAGAGACTTGAGAGTATTTTTCCCTTTGCTTTGTTAAAACCTGAGTTAGTTAAGTATTTACTTTTGGATTACTTATTAAGTTTTTAACGGCTCCTAAGTTATTGTAGTTAATATTTGGTGTCATTATACTTTGGAAAGAAGGAAACTAACCTACAAAGCACGATCATGAACTATGAATAAATAATTGAAAACAGTTGAGTTCTGTAATTCTCACAGCAAGATAGATTTTTTTTTTCGGAGTTCCACCTAACAGAATTTTATATATAAAGAAAAAAAGATGCTAAGGTATTCCAGAAGTATTTTTCAAATTCACAAAATGTTAACTAAAATATATATATAAAATCTTTGATGTACGCCAACAATATTTTTATCGAATTCTATTAAATTTTTGAATATAGTAGGATGTACACTTATATCATTAATTTCCGAGGTACCAAAAGTATGTGCACTATAGATCAAAAATTAATACTTTCTTTACTTTGGTTTGAAGGGAGCTTGTTGTGCAAGGGAGAAGTCTGGCCTACTTCAAGCTGGCTGAAACAGCAGTTCGTAGCTTCTAGTTGTGAGATTGACATTAACTGCAAAGGGAAAAGGTGCAATTTGTAAGTAACTGTTAGTAGTTTAGTAAAT
>BQKN01066853.1:172610-204006 GCA_022839385.1 Asparagus kiusianus
AAGTAACTGTTAGTAGTTTAGTAAATATAGATAACAAAAATTTAGTGTCTCCCTTCATCATTAACTAGTTTCCAGTTTTACAAGGGGGGGAAATGCTGGTTTTCTGATTTTACCTTAGCTTTCTTCATGTTGCTGTTGCTTTCCTCGACATGCTGAATGTCTTCAACTTTCCTCTTCCACTTTCTCTTTCTGCTTCTGAACATTGCAGCTTTATGAGTTTAAACTTTGTAGCTGAAATCGCCTCCATAAGGTACTGCAAGATAGATTACGTTCAGTAAATGCATAGTCTAAATTTAGTTATTCATTTTTAATTAAAGACAACAGGAACCAAAAGCACCTTGTAAATTCAAAGAAATAACAAATCTTGTAGACTTGTAGTAAAAGAACACTAGAAAATTACAACGATAGTGAAGGCTGAGAATTAGATGTAGTTTACTTATCTGGTATGTATTGGTTTATTTTAAGACAAAATATGGGATTTTTTCCCAAAAGGATGTAATTTCCCCAAAAAATAATCCTTCGGAAGAAATAAAAGGAGAAATTAATCCAATAAGCCTAAAATTTTCTAGAAAAAGGTAATCTTTCATCCATAACATTCTGATTATGTTACATAATTTCATAGCCTAAAAGAAATAGTTATTCATTTTTTTTATCAGAGTCAACATTATGGTCAAAGACTCAGATTGACAACAAAAGTAGCTTGTAATAGAAAACCCATCATATTGAAAAAGAACCATAGAAACATACAAAACAGTAACAGAAACTGAGAATTAAAGATACTTTATGCGCCTACAACGTATTGGTTTACTTTAAGAGAAAAGATGAGATCTTTCCAAAAGAGGCATTTTTTGCCCTAAAAGTTATCATTTTCGGCAGAAACGAACCTCACATTTTCTAGAAAAACAACGTTTGGAATCAAGAAAAAAACAGTAAAGTAAGCGGTGCATCAAATTCAAGAATTAAGAAAGAAATAATATATAGGAAAAAGATCAAACCTTTGGTGGTTCAATTGAATATTTGATCGGATTCATCTTCTTGCTGGATCCCTTATCAGAAACCCTAATCGTCGTCGACTTCCTCTTCTTGACCTTCGAAGTAGGGACCCACATTGGATCGTCTTCTTCATTTTCTTTCTCGTAGGCCTCGAGGACGCCCTTCATAGTGATCTGTCTCGATCTTTTCCTCCTCAAGATCGCCACCGCCGGCAGAGGCAGCGGAACTGGGCCCGACGTCGTGACATTCCCGCCGTCGATTAGGGTTTTGCTTTTGATATCGACGAGGGCCTCCACAAGCTCGTTGAGGATGGGGTTTTCGAAAGGGAAAACACCAGACGACGCCATTGCTAGAGAAATTGAGATCGCAGAATCGAAATCGATGTAATGTTGCTTACGAGATTGAGATTGTGAGAGAGAGAGACAGCGCGTTGAGAGGGAGAGAGAGAGAGAGTAGCGCAGGGTTTAAGCGCTTAATTACCATAAATAAATACGGAGGAGTTTCTTAATCAGATCTCGTTATCGTTAATGACAGTTGTGATAGTGGTTGCGTGTCGGTAAAGTAACAGGTTATGGAAATCCCTAAACTAGCCCTAAGTATCTCACCACGGTGATAACTAGATGAAATAATTTCAAAACACTTAAAAGATTTGGTGGGATAATTTCAAAATCTGAAGATAAGAGGGACTAATTTCAAAACACTTACAGATTGTGGGAGCTAGTTCAAAATATGAAGATTTTGGATATTTTGGAGATTAATTTCGAAGTATGAAAGATTTAGGGGACTGATATCGGAAAAACACATTAATTAAACTTAGGGTAAATTAATCCGTCGCAAATGATTCATATGGTTGGGAAGTTTCAACAAGACTCTCTCTCGTTGTCTTGGATTTGATTTCTTGACTGGATTATCAAAAAAAACTTATGGTAAATGACACTATAGCACCAAGAACATTCAACGATTTTTAGCAAACCCCCAAAAGAAACTTTTGTAGAATCCACCAATTTCTTTTAGGTAAATTACACTAAACCCCAAAATAACTTTCAAATTTCCTTTTATTTATGTTTTTTTTCTAATTTAAGGGAGTCATCTACAAAAAGCATAAAATTATTAGGATTTTCTGCAAAACAAAAAACAATTGGGGGGTTTAATGCGATTTTGAAAGCTATTGATGGTTTTCTGTAAAATAACAAAAAAATAAGTATGGGTTAAAAGAGATTGTTGAACTTTAGGCCTTTTCCTGTGTTAAAGGATAGAAGAGAATGGAAGAGAATGTGAAATTTGGTAATCCTCCCACCCACCCACCCACCAATCAAATTGGACGGTAGAGGGAGTAAAGAAAATGGGTGTAAAATTTTACAAGATGGAAAGACAAATTTACCCTTAAAATTTATTTGTTGACAAAATGTATTAATACCATGTAATGTTATTTATGTTTCTTTATATATGTTCACTTTAGTTTCCTCCTTTTTATTAGAACTCAGAAATTAACAATATGGATTAAGTTTAATTATGTTCCTCTTACTAAACTCCTAAATAATATTTTATCTTTTCTCTTTCCTTCCCTACATTTCCTTTCTATTATTTACTTTCATTCCCTTCTAACCGAAGCATTAACAAAACGCTTTAACTGATAAGTTCCATCGGTATTAATTTATTTCTCTTATGGGATTGTAATAAAAAAAATGGTGTTAGGGGCACATCCCCTACCACATCACCAACCACACCTCCCTCTCCCATCGTTACAGTAAACCGGACCTCACATTGGATTTTAAAATTTTTAAAATCTTATGTGGGGTCCGGTTTACTGTAGCGATGGGAGAGGAGGGTGTGGTTGGTGGTGTGTTAGGGGGTATGCCCCTAACATTATTTATCAAAAAAATCATAAATTTCTCTAACGCCAGCTGATAACGACTCCAATTAACACGATGCACCACAGTGAGCGCTACGACAAAAGCATTTACTAGGTAGTTCTGCCTCTTTTTCTGTGACCTGAGAAGTTGAATGATTCAATGCAAACAGTTCAAGATCTTATGGGATTCACAGGATCCTCTCCATAGTTGTAATAGATACTGATGTATAAAACTATAAATAGAAGTATAAATAGAGATGTAACACGTGCTAAAGTATAAATAGAGATGTAACGTGCGCTAATGAATAGATGGAAATCTAGCGTGCATTCTGAGACTTTAAAACCGAATAAGGTAGTGCATCTGCTTCTAGAATTTTCACCTGGGTATTGTCTCATACGTTCACTTGTAGCTATTGAAGTAGCTTTTTGGGGTTAATTTCATGTAAACCCCTCGACTTTGTGGTGTGTTTCAAACAACCCCCTGAATTTTATTTTTCTAACACAAAGCTTTAGGGTGTCTCATAACCCCCCCCCCCCCCCCCCCCGGGTGGTGTAAAATTTTGACCTTTTTTCAGCATACCCCTCTACCTGTAATTTGCAAGTAACTAAAGTTTACTAAAGAAAATTCATTTCTAAATTTGTCATTTTTGAGTTTTTACACCACTATCACAACTGTCAGATCTCGTTATCAATCCTAAATTTTGAATTTTCTTCCCTAAATTTGTCAAAAGTTTTTACACCACTATCAGATCTCGTTATTATTTCTAAATTTGTCAAAAATTAGGGAAGAAAATTCATTTCTAAAATTTACTGAAGAAAATTTCAAAATGTGTAAGCTTTTCATGTAAAAAAAAATTTAAACAAACAATGTAAAGTGATTAAAGCTGACATTGGGACCTATTTTTTTACACTTTTCATCCTTTTACATGGTAAAAACATACAGCCAAACAGCTGTTAGTTTGGGTGTAGACCAAACTCACCTCAATTGCGGCGAGGAGCTCCGGCGAAGCTCCGACGAGCTCCGGCGAAGCTCCGACGAGCTCGAAGATGATGCAGGCGAGCGTGGCGAAGTAGACGGCGAACCCCCAGGCGAGCTCGAGCCCTGCTAGCGAACGCGACCCTCGGTTGAGCGAACGCGACCCTCAGCTTTGGCGATCTCGACACCCGCGTTTGGCCTCGAACCCCGTGTTTGGCCTCCGACCCTCGCGTCGGGTTTATCTGCTGGCGACAGGCTGTCGCCAGCCCTCTAATCTCGTTCGCCTATTTAACCCCCTTCGAAGCCCTAGGGTTGCTGTGCTTTTCCCCCTTTTTCTTCCGATTTCTCTGGCGGCGAAGCCTCTTAACGCAGCAGCGTTCATCCCCAAAATCGCAGCAGCGATTTTCAATTCCCAGCTTTCATTCAACAGTGTTTGAAGGGGAATATTTAAGAAGGAAGAGAGAGAGAGAGAGATTAAGAGGGGGTGGTATTTAAAGAGAGAAGTGAATCTTACTGTAGCTACAGTAAAGATTAAATTTATTGAGGAATCTCAGTTTTGAGATTCGCTCTGAATTGTAATTTCTTGTTAGATTAATAAGAAATTATTTGTGTGGCTCCCGAGGACGTAGATAGTTGCCGAACCTCGTAAATCTTGGTGTACTTTTTCTATTCTGCGTTTCTGTTGCATTAGGGATTTAGGCCTTAAAATTCCCAACAACTGGTATCAGAGCGTGAAACGATCTAGAGGAAGTCAGATTCAAGTGGGAGCCATGGCCACAGATGAAGGGAAAATAAGACTTGAGAAGTTTGATGGAACAGATTTCGGATTCTGGAAAATACAGATAGAGGATTATCTGTATCAGAAAAATCTGTATCAACCACTATCGGGGAAGAAACCGGATTCTATGAATGAAGAAGAGTGGAACCTTCTAGATAGACAAGCCCTCGGAGTTATCAGATTGACGTTGAGTCGCAATGTTGCGTTCAACATAGCGAAGGAGAAGACCACGGCAGGTCTTATGACAGCACTCTCAAACATGTATGAGAAACCATCAGCCACGAATAAAGTTCATTTGATGCGGCGGTTATTCAATCTAAAAATGGCGGAAGGCGCGTCAGTAGCACAACACCTCAATGAACGTAATACGGTTACAACCCAGTTGAGTTCAGTTGAGATTGAGTTTGATGAGGAAGTTCGGACGTTGATACTTTTATCTTCCCTACCAGAGAGTTGGAACGCTACAGTCACGGCAGTGAGTAGCTCGTCGGGAAAGAAAAAGTTGAAGTTCAGCGACGTTCGTGATTTGGTTCTCAACGAGGAGATCCGACGGAGAGAGACAGGTGAAGCTACAACCTCTTCGGTATTGCATACAGAGTCAAGAGGTAGAAATTCAACCAGAGGAAACGGACGAGGAAAATCAAACTACAGAGGTAGATCAAAGGACAGGAGGTCCAAATCAAGGAATCCAAGCAACAGCTCGAAGGCTATCGAGTGTTGGAATTATGGAAAGACCGGGCATTACAAGAATCAGTGCAAGAGTGCACAGAAGGAGAAGGAGGCGAAGGCAGAGGTGAATGTCACTTCCACCTCAGGAGGAGACGACGCATCGATATGCTCTTTGGAGAGCAAGGAGGAATCTTGGGTGTTAGATTCAGGAGCGTCGTTTCATGCTACCTCTCAGAGAGAAGTATGTTCTCGAAAATCTTGGATACGTATATCTTGGTGATGATCAACCATGTGCTATTGTGGGCAAAGGCGTGGTGAAAATTAAGTTGAACGGGTCAGTATGGGAGCTGAAGGATGTCAGGCATATTCCCGACCTGAGAAAGAATTTAATATCCGTAGGCCAGTTGGCTAGCGAAGGATATACCACGGCCTTCCATGGAGATGATTAGAAGATCTCAAAGGGCGCAATGACAATTGCCCGAGGCAGGAAGACTGGTACCCTATATATGACAGCAGGTGCACGTTGTTTGATCTCAGTTGCAGCAGGCAATAAGACTTCAAAGCTGTGGTACCAGAGACTCGGTCATATGAGTGAGAAGGGGATGAAGATCATGCACACAAAGGGAAAACTCCCAGGACTGCAGTCAGTGGAGATGGATATGTGTGAAGAATTTATACTTGGAAAGCAGAAGAGAGTCAGCTTTCAGACAAGTGGCAGAACCCCTAAGAAAGAGAAGCTAGAGCTCGTTCACTCAGATGTGTGGGGACCAACAACCACCGCGTCCATTGGTGGAAAACACTACTTCGTGACTTTTATTGATGATCACTCTCGGAAAGTGTGGGTCTACTTTCTGAAGCATAAGTCAGAAGTATTTGAAGCTTTCAGGAGATGGAAAGCTATGGTCGAGAATGAGACCGGTCTGAGAAAAAAGAAGCTCAGGACCGACAATGGCGGTGAGTATGAAGACACCGGATTCAAGAAGTTCTGCTATGAGCACGAGATCAGAATGGAGAGAACTGTGCCCGGCACGCCTCAGCAAAACGGTGTAGCTGAGCGAATGAACCGAACGTTGACAGAGAGAGCCAGAAGCATTTGGGTACAGTCAGGCCTACCAAAGCAGTTCTGGGCAGAAGCAGTCAATACAGCAGCTTACTTGATCAACCGAGGTCCATCGGTTCCATTAGAGCACAGAATACCAAAGGAGGTATGGTGCGGAAAGGAGGTAAAACTCTCACATCTTAAAGTTTTCGGTTGTGTAGCTTACGTGCATATTAGTGATCAAGGCAGGAATAAGCTTGATCCCAAGTCAAAGAAATGCACTTTCATCGGCTATGGTGAAGATGAGTTCGGCTACCGCATTTGGGACAACGAAAACAAGAAGGTGATCAGGAGCAGAGATGTGATATTTAACGAGAAGGTGATGTACAAGGACATGCACAAGACAGATGACTCAGAGAGCGAGTCAATATTTGTAGATGCAGATGATGTCCCGAACAACCTCTCGGAAGAACTAAATGCAGAGGGTCCTCAGCCAGAAGAGCCTGTTGGACAAGATGGTGCGCAGGAGCTTGACGCACCAGCTCTGATATTAAGAAGATCTTCTCGTCCTCCTATACCCAACAGGAGATATATGGACTATCTGTTGCTGACAGATGGTGGGGAGCCTGAAATCTTTGATGAAGCTTGTCAGTGTGGAGATGCGAGCAAGTGGGAGCTTGCCATGAAAGATGAGATGAAGTCTCTCATATCAAACCAGACGTGGGAACTAGCTGAGTTGCCCACGGGTAAGAAGGCACTCCACAACAAATGGGTGTACCGGGTGAAAGAGGAGCATGATGGTTCCAGAAGATATAAAGCCCGGCTAGTTGTCAAGGGTTTCCAGCAGAAGGAAGGAATTGACTACACCGATATTTTCGCTCCCGTGGTGAAGCTAAATACTATCAGGACAGTGATGAGTATTGTAGCAATTGAAGATCTTCATCTCGAGCAGTTAGACGTGAAGACAGCGTTTCTTCACGGAGACCTAGAAGAGGAGATATACATGCACCAGCCAGAAGGTTTCTCAGAAGCAAAGAAGAAGAACCTGGTGTGCAGACTCAAGAAGAGCTTGTATGGCCTGAAACAAGCCCCAAGGCAGTGGTACAAGAAGTTTGACGGCTTCATGCACAAGGAAGGTTTCCAGAAGTACAACGCTGACCACTGTTACTACTTCAAAAGATATCAGTCCAGTTACATCATCCTACTATTGTATGTTGATGATATGTTAGTTGCAGGAGCAGATATGGAGGATATCAAGAATTTGAAGCAGCAGCTGTCAAAGGAGTTTGACATGAAGGACTTGGGTCCAGCAAAGAAGATCCTTGGAATGCAAATCACGAGAGATAAGAAGAGAGGTCTCTTGCAGTTATCTCAGACGGAGTACATCAACCGTGTTTTGCAGAGATTCAACATGGGTAACGCCAAGCCTGTGAGCACACCCTTCGCTAGCCATTTTCGTCTATCAAAGGATCAGTCTCCTCTCAGAAGAAGAGAAAGAGAGTATGGCTCAGGTACCTTACGCCTCAGCTATCGGAAGTTTGATGTATGCTATGGTCTGTACGAGACCAGACATTGACCATGCAGTGGGAGTGGTCAGCCGGTTCACGTCGAATCCAGGAAAAGCTCATTGGGAAGCGGTCAAGTGGATTCTGAGGTATCTGCGAGGCACCACACAGAAGTATTTGCACTTTGGTAAGGGAGAGGTAGAAGTGTAAGGGTACGTAGATGCAGACTTCGGCGGTGAAGTCGATCACCGAAGAAGCACCACCGGCTATGTGTTCACCGTCGGAACTACAGCTGTTAGTTGGATGTCACAGGTACAGAAGATCGTTACCGTATCCACTACAGAAGCTGAGTACGTTGCAGTTACTGAAGCCAGTAAAGAGATGATATGGCTTCAGGGTTTGTTGACAGAGCTGGGATTCAAACAGGAGAAGAATGTTTTGCACAGTGATAGCTAGAGTGCGATACACTTGGCGAAGAATTCAGCATTTTATTCTAGAACGAAGCATATTGCGCTTCGGTACCACTTCATCAGATCCCTATTGGAAGATGACGTGTTGAAACTGGAAAAGATTCCAGGAAGTAAGAATCCAGCAGACATGTTAACAAAGACGGTGACAGTTCAGAAACTGGAGTTGTGCGCAACTTCAGTTGGCCTTCATGCATAGATGATGAAGGCGGAGCCACACAGGAGAGGAGCTTGATGGGATAGCCTGCTGACCGCGGTTTGGTCTCCAAGTGGGAGATTGTTAGTTTGGGTGTAGACCAAACTCACCTCAATTGCGGCGAGGAGCTCCGGCGAAGCTCCGACGAGCTCCGGCGAAGCTCCGACGAGCTCGAAGATGATGCAGGTGAGCGTGGCGAAGTAGACGGCGAACCCCCAGGCGAGCTCGAGCCCTGCTAGCGAACGCGACCCTCAGTTGAGCGAACGCGACCCTCAGCTTTGGCGATCTCGACACCCGCGTTTGGCCTCGAACCCCGCGTTTGGCCTCCGACCCTCGCGTTGGGTTTATCTGCTGGCGACAGGCTGTCGCCAGCCCTCTAATCTCGTTCGCCTATTTAACCCCCTTCGAAGCCCTAGGGTTGCTGTGCTTTTTCCCCCTTTTTCTTCCGATTTCTCTGGCGGCGAAGCCTCTTAACGCAGCAGCGTTCATCCCCAAAATCGCAGCAGCGATTTTCAATTCCCAGCTTTCATTCAACAGTGTTTGAAGGGGAATATTTATGAAGGAAGAGAGAGAGAGAGAGATTAAGAGGGGGTGGTATTTAAAGAGAGAAGTGAATCTTACTGTAGCTACAGTAAAGATTAAATTTATTGAGGAATCTCAGTTTTGAGATTCGCTCTGAATTGTAATTTCTTGGTAGATTAATAAGAAATTATCTGTGTGGCTCCCGAGGACGTAGGCAGTTGCCGAACCTCGTAAATCTTGGTGTACTTTTTCTATTCTGCGTTTCTGTTGCATTAGGGATTTAGGCCTTAAAATTCCCAACAACAGCCCCTAGATGTTTTTAAACTACTTGCACGTTACATGTGTGTGTGGGTCTTTTTATTTTTATTTTTATTTTTTGGGTGGGCAGGGGAGGGGGTGGGGGTCCCGGTGAGAAAATATTAAAATTTAGGGGTGGTTCATGTGAGACCTAAAGTTTGGGCTGTTATGTGAGATAAATAAAGTTTAGGGGCGGTATGTAAGAATAGCTCAAAGTTTAAGTCGGTTTATGAAAATTTCTTCTTTTTTTTTTTTGTTATGAGCTGCTTTATTGTGTTGCCTTTGTTGGCTTAATTTTGGGACGCATGCGTGATCCGTGCTATAAATTTCTGTGAAAGTTTTGCTCTAAGATTTTTCTTGCCTTTTCCCCCTCCTTGCTTGTTACTTGTTTCATTTGAATTTTAATCCTTGCTTGTTACAAACACGCCATAGTTTTCGTTCTTTCGGGGTTCTCAGAACTTTTTATGATTTGGTAAGCTTCCAGCTGTTGGATGAAGCTAACAAGTGGAAAGACTCAAATTCTTCCTGCTGTCTCGAACTATATGGAGATCAAGCGAAGAATTTCGGTTTACTTGTGCGGATTGACCCCCTGAACTATCACCCAATTATGGATAGACCCTCTGCTATTTTTGTGGATAGACCCCCCTATTATCATCCAATTGGGGAAGGAGTGAAAAAGTTTCAATCAAAGGGTCTATCTGCAACAACAAAACTACAGTGGATGTGTCCAAACAGGGACATAGTATTGAGGGAGGGGGGTTGGTTATCTGCAACTAACCCATCAATTTTTGTAGAACTACATCCGATCCAGGGGACAAACCCAATCACAAAAATGGACTACTCTAATGATGCAAGAGGATTGAGTTCTGGTGTGCGTCGAAACCAAATTGACTCGGATTTAGATGGATTCAGATAATTCAAACCCATTTGTAATCCAACTTATACGGAGGGAAACACATTTGAACTGTTCAATTTTAAATTTGTTTCACAGGACAAGTTGATATCAAAATTAAAAATGACGCGACTTTGGGATTTGGGATATTTTTGGGCAAAAAAGTACTTCGACGTTATTGAAGTTATTTATATTAGAAATAGAGTCCTGTTTCGGTACTCCAATTAGGATTTTGTCTTTTTTATTTAATTTTTATTTAAGAGTTAAAATTGTACTTTTCTCACCTACTTTTTTCTCCAACTGACTTAGTATGTTTAACAGACAATTTCATGGAGGATTCGGAGAATCACGAGCTACAGATATTATTGACTTCCACAAAGAAATAATCATATTTTTCAATCCGTAAGGCGAATTCTGACATATTATATAAGTAAATCACCTATCTCGACGAGACGAAGCCAACCAGATTGTCAGATTTTTAAAATCTCATCAGTAATACCCAGTTTTGATTGAAATCTAAAAATAATTAGCATTTAGTTTATTTTTAGTAATAAAGTTTGAGTCTATTTAGATTAGGAAATAAATTCAATTTTAGAGTCAAATTATATTAGGAAACAAATTCAATTTTGATTCATGATTTGTTTCCTTTATTATAGGGAGTCATTTTAGGATAGGATTTGATACTATCTATTTTTTGTAATTCTAGTTTTACTATGAGTCTTATTTGTTTTTCTATTTAAGAAGAGATATGTAACAAAAAAATAACTTGTTTTATCAATAAAATTTCTCTTTCAATATTTTCTTCATGGATTCAGAGATTGTTCTTTGTGGATTCAGAGAACGCCCCCTTGGTGGATTCCGAGGTTATCACTTTCGCACTACGTCAATTGGTATCAGAGCTTTGCTCCTTCGATCCGATGGCAGGTGATGAAGCCATTTTTCTCGAACTGAGTTCGACGTACTGAAGACCGATGTTAATCAGATGAAGATTGTCATAGAACGACTTGCGCCGACGGTGGAGCGTCTGAACACGGGAGGAGTTAGAAATCGCGTTGATGGTCACCAACGACGTGATCCGACTCCACATGATGAATTCAATAGTGATGACTATGAAGTCTCACGTCGCGGTTATGATCGCAGAGACCACCAAAAAAAGGACAGTTATGATCGCAAATACCATCCTTTAATGGAAAGGTTCATGCTGATGATTTCCTTTATTGGATTGATAAAGTGGATAAGTATTTTGAGTATAAGATAATCCTAGAAGATTGGAAAGTTAAATTAGTGGTCTACAGGCTTAAAGAAAAAGCATCTGCATGGTGGGATGAAGTACTGATAAATCGATACCATCAAGGGAAGGATCCGGTTCGAACGTGGGTAAAGATGAAGAAATTATTGAGAGACCGTTTCTTACCTTCTAACTACAAGCAATGTGAGGTGTCTTTAAAAGGTTCTTTTACCTTAGCCGCTACGGTTCGTCTAGCGAAGAAGGTGGAGCGAGAACTTGAGCAAAACGACATACGACATTTATCATGGATGTTTTTAGAGAGTTATCAAACTAGTTATGATAATGGAAAAATTAAGAAACCTCAATTCATCTTTGAGAAAGAGTCTGGATTTGTGAAGAGCACCGAGGAAGCACCAATAAAGACTTCATCAATTATGTCAATCATAGAACCAAAGGCATTTAAGATAAAGATTGTTAAGGAGAAGGCTTCTCTAGTGGCAAACAACAAGACTCTCACCCCCGGAAAGGAAGATTTTACCACCATCAAGATTCATTTTGAGGTTCCTGATGTTGATGATGATATGTTAATGAAGATGAATATTCTACATGATATCGTGAGTGATGTTACACATATTGATATTGTCCCGATGGAGGAGAAAGATAAAATAGAGAGCGAGACAATTGATGATATGTGTGAATTGCTTGGTGGAGGGCTCGAGGTAAAGAAGATGAAAGAATTATGTATGGAGTATGAGAGAGAAAATTCTTATTTGAAAGCAATGATCAATAACGATGAGATGATACCGCCGACACTAGAATATGGGAAGCAACAAGGAAAATATTTAGAGGAGTTTTTCATGTCGACTACAGAGCCACATGTTGTCAGTTACATACACATGTCATGAAAAAGATTCATACACAAGTTTGATACAAAAGAAGTCCTAGCAGAGGAGATAAAAGAACAAACGGAGAAAATTAATACTAAATACAAGGCGGATGCTAATCGTTGCAAAAGAAAAAATTATATATCAATGAAGCTATTATTCTAACAAATATAAGCTCGGGGTCGAGCTTCTTTCAACAAGGGGAAACTGGTGTAGGATGCTTAACGGACAATTTCATGGAGGATTCGGAGAATCACGAGCTATACATATTATTGATTTTCGCAAAGAAACAATCGTATTTTTCAATCCGTAAGACAAATTCTGACATATTATATATGTAAATCGCCTATCTCGATGAGATAAAGCCAACCAAATTGTTAGATTTTTAAAATCTCATCAGAAATACCCAATTTTCACTAAAATCTGAAAATAATCAGCATTTAGTTTATTTTTAGTAATAAAGTTGGAGTCTATTTAGATTAGGAAATAAATTCAATTTTAGAGTCAAATTAAATTAGGAAACAAATTCAATTTTGATTCCTTTATTATAGGGAGTCTTTTTAGGAGAGAATTTGATAATTTCTATTTTTTGTAATTCTAGTCTTACTAGGAGTCTTATTTGTTTTTCTATTTAAGAAGAGACATGTAACCAAAAAAACAACAACTTGTTTTATCAATAAAAATTTATCTTTCAATATTTTTTTCGTGGATTCAGAGATTGTTCTTTGTGGATTCAGAGAATGTCCCCTTGGTGGATTCCGAGGTTTTACTTCCGCGTTGTATCACCAACTCATGGATCGAGCCCCTCTACCTTTATCATGCTTTCTCATCTCACAACAGATTTTTTTCCTCCTATGGTATTCTCATTAATTTTTACAGTGCCCTCATACATCATCAACGAGTAGATAAGAACAATTGAGAATTTGATTCAACGTTCTTTTCCGAAGGTTAAATTTTCTCCAAGGGTTTTCTGAAATAGGTTTTCTGCAGACTTCTATTTCCTCAAATCTCTTTCTTCATGTTTAAACATTGCCAATGGTTAATAAAGCTCTCCATCCAAATAAAATCTCAACTCCCATGTATTTCCTTCCACATCTACTTACCTACTAATAATTTCGCTCTCATTTTTTTTTGCCCATGAAGATGGTGAACCATATGCTCAATTGAAATTAAGGGGGAAAAGCGAATGGAAATATAGCTAATCGATATTTTTATGATTGCTAATTTTTTGTGGCTAGTCCAGATCTATGAGGATGAATTTGGTAATGATTGATATAGCAGTTGTAGCGGTCGGTATGGGTCGGGCCGGTTAAGCCCGTGACCCGGTCCGCCGGGTTCAAGGTTCGGGGCAGGCCTAACTCGAGCCCAGTCAGGTTAGAGAGGACGAGTCTATTTTCTCTGATCCGGATTTGAGACTAGACCCTGCCCAACCCAAAACCCGCCTAGGTGCGGGCCAAGTCTGACCCAGCCCACGGCCCGTTGGTGGTGGGCCGGACCATGGTTTTTCATACAAATTTTTTTCTACATTTTTCATTTTTAATTATATTAAGCTTATATTTACAATTATAAAATTATTTCTAATTTTTTAGTAATTTAAATTTGTATTAAAGTATTTTTTTGACTAGTACTAAACTTTTTAATCTTTCTAAGTAGACAACAACGAGCTTAAAGATTGCTATTTTGTTTCTTAGTGGGCCAAAAGGTCCATGAGCCAAATACCTATGGCCTTTGGGCTTAGTTGGCAGCTAGCTGCAGGTCCAAATGGCTAAAAAAAAATCTAGTTGCGGATCCAAAGAGCTAAAAAAATAACTAGTCTCACTAAAAAGTATTTCACAGGGTGAGGCTGTGAAATTACCCTAAGGGGGGGAGGGGGTAGGGGGTGAATAGGGTATTTGCTAATCTAATCCGGTATTAATGTCAAATTAAAAACTTATTAACTAAATATCCTACCAATTTGATATTCAATGAGATAGCAAGAATATACAGGTAAACAATGGGCGATATAAACATGAGACAATAGGCGATATGAAAATATACAAGAGAATGAGTGCGCCAATGTCAAACACAAACACAAGTAAATGATCACGGGGTTCGGTCGACCCACGACCTACGTCTCCGCTCCTCACCCTCGAGGAGAATCTCCACTATCAACTCAAATAACTACACAATTCGGTTTTCAACGCTCACCGATAACGTTTATAACTCACACGATTGTCAATACACAATACACTCCTCTAAGTGTTGGCCTAGCCCGTGTCACCTTCCTCAAGTGCTCGGAATTATGACCTCTCCCTAGGATTTACAACCGACGCCACTCCTCTTGAAATTGACCCCATTTCTCACCAACCACTTCTTTAAATGTCCTTGTGTATTACAATATGATCTCTCAACAATTAAGCTCAAATAAAAGTTTTGTTCTCTACAATGGATGAGAACGAATTGTAAGCTCACTCTCAGAGATACAACCCCACAACCCAAATGTATATAATATGTGAAAATACAAAATGCTCAATAGGGGTGTGTGTGTGTGTGTGTAATCAATGAGTAAAAATGAAATCAAACTCAAATTTAATCTAGCAAATACAAATATAAAAATTGAAATGTAAACAAGCTAGCTAATTAAGTTTAGAAACACTTCTCTAAGAACAAGTGAGGGAGATTAGAAGATTGAATGCTCAAACCGAAACTGATCTCCTCTTCTTGTAAACCACTTTTTGTATAAACTAAAAACACACTTAAAACTTTGAAACAAAACTTGTGTATACTCACTTAAACATCCATAAAAAATAAATGAGAGATGAGAGATTTTTATAGCCTCTCAAAACCAACCAAAAACCACAAGAAAACAAAACTAGAAAACTAGTCGTTACAGGCTGAAAATACTCCATCGGTTGATTGAACAGCAATGTCGGTCGACTGAAGGGTTAGCCGTTACAGCAACGATCACTAAAACAGCTACGTCAGTCAACTGATAGAAGCTATCGGTCTACTGAAAACACTGTTCAGTCGACTGATGGGTTCATCGGTCGACTGATGAGCAGACCGTTAGTTGCCGCTCAAGCCCGTCGGTCGACTGATGCACCTTTAGTCGACTGATGAGCTGCTTCGGTCGACTGGTGAGCTGCTTCGATCAACTGATGGTGCATCAGTCGACTGAGCAGAACTAATCAGGTGGGTTTTATCAGTCGACTGATGCCTCTTGTCGGTTGACTAATAACATGGACAGAGCTAGTTAAAACAGGAAATCTGATTTTCAAAGTGCTTTTAAAAATAGCAAATAAATTTTAAAAATTATAAAATTTAGGAAAATGATTGTTCTGATGAAAATGAACATGTTAGAAATTTTTTTTTTAAATTGCATTTCTCATTTGTGAAAACTCATCATTTTGTAAAAATAGTCCAAAATATGAAATCTCAACACACTTGAAATTTTCTCAAACAAGCTTGCATATTCGTGAGATTTGTAGAATGGATTAATAGACTTTTAGAAATGATATAACAAGATATAATTGAGTCTTTAATTCTTAAAACACATATTTTGCAAACTTATAAAAATATGAAAACAGTAAACATGACTTCATTGATTTGAATTCGTTAAAAACTTAATTTTGATGAAATCATTCCAAACAAGTTCTGAAATACTTTCCAATGGATTAATAGACTTGAGGAAAGATATAAAACAGTATAATCGTGTTTTTAATCTGCAAATATATATTTTTAAAACTAAGATGATAAATATGAAACGTGTGTGTATGTATACAAACATAACTATTTGTTTCATATTTATTTAAAGTTGAAAGCTATAAAACAAAAATGTGTATGTGTGTAATATTTGAGCTTTTAAGTATAACACATAAAGTAAACACACTTAGACTAACAAAACACTATACCAAGCTATAGATCTTCAATAAGCTCGACTTGGTAGGATGAAGCGCAATAGAGAATTTTTGACTTGAATGCACAAATAGCTTCATTTCGATTTCGCCAACCTCCTTTGAATATTATCGTTAAAGCGCAACTCCATCCAACCTCCAATGGAGGATCTTTGTGTAGAATTCCTAACAAATAAATACAAACACTCGACAAACAATGTTAGAAATTGTTTGTTAATCATCAAAACTAGATTAGATAGTAGGCTCATAAACATAAGACCTAACAATCTCCCCCTTTTTGATGATGACAAACAATCTACACAAAGAGTATATAAAATATGCATGACATGGAATGAATATACAAATTATAATCCTCATGCATAAAACTAATAATAAGTAAAAGCAAGATATACTCACATATACTTGTTTCTCCCCCTTTGTCAACATCAAAATGGGGAAAACAATAAGAAGAGAGCGAAAGCTCCCCCTACTATTTGTGTCGGGAATGATTTTCATTGCAGCTTCCATTACAATCGTTTATCATTTACAATGAAAACAAAAGAGTGAGCTTTTTTAATAAAACTTCTCTTTACAAAGAAAACAAAAATGGGTATTCCCTAGAAACACACAAAAATTATTTATTAGTCACTGCTTGCGTAGGATCTTTGCTTGTGCCGGAAACACTTTGACCCGTGGACCACCGATTCAACGATCCGGGTTGATCATGAAGAAGGCTTTATGTTAATGTTTTGTTTTAGAAATAAGAACAAAACTGTATATCTCAACAAGGTAAGATAAACACTCTTCTCGATATTAAATCGATGTTTCAGATCAGGGGAACGTCGAAGGCCCTTGAGATCTAACAAAAAATGAAGAACTCTCTCTTTATGATCGAAGTTCACCAAAATCACCGTCTCTCTCTCTCTAAAATTCATGGGTACTTTCTCTCAGATCTGCCCGAAACCTTAGTACCTATGCACAAGGGTACCAGGGGGGTATTTATAGCCCTTGGAAGCCGTTATTGAGGATAAGAATTCGAAACAAACCAATCTGATAGATTTTTAGTTTGTAACGACCTCTCTGCGTTTATGGATGTTCCCAAGCAGTTATAGAGCCACGTGGACCATACAAAACTTAAGAAAACTATTGAAAAATGTGTCACACTGTCTCACAATGGCCGAGACAGTTATTACTATCTCGCAGGCCGAGACACTCTACACTGTCTCGTCCCACAAGACAGTGTATATTATCTCGCCAGTTGTGAGATAGTTTTGAGTCTATCGTTTCATTGTTTTGTGCGCTTCTTCGCTTCTTCTTGAATCGAATGATCTTTAGTAACTTAGATGATGACGTTCTTCATCTTCTCTTCGTCCTGAACTGTGTTCGGAAACCTATAAGTATTTTTTGACGCCTGCAGATACCCCCTCTAAAGTTTTTAGCCTCCTTAGTATTTTATCGAGGAGTCTGAAATATTATGGATAAGATAGTCCCTGCTTTTAATCCCTTCAGTATTTTGTCGAGGAGATTACGTGAAAAGAACCTATGAATGGCTTCAATTCTTTGACTTCTTCGGCTTTTATTTACAAAGTATTTTGTCGAGCTTTCTGAAATACTTCTGGTGCTGCGTTTATTGCTTAACCATCATCGAAATCTAGAACTGAATCTGATATGTTAATGTTGGGATTTAGTTCGTGTTATTAAGTTGACGTTGAACTGATCATCTTTGTTAGGAGTTCACATCTGAATTATGATTGAGCTTCCAGGGGTAATTTTGGATAAGATTATTCTGAGCCTGATTTTGATGAACTTGTTGAATCATTTGTCGGGAGTGAATTCCGCTACGACGTAAACACAGTTTATACTCGTACGTAACTAGATTTTACACAGTTTAAGTTCTTAAAGCGTTGGAACGGGGAGAAATAGTTTATACTCATACACTCATTAGAGTTTGAGGATCAGTTTAACATTATATACCCGTCGGAGGTTCAAGAAGAAGCAATTTATACTCGTATACTCATCGGAGTGTGGATATGAACCCGAAATACGTCGAAAATGTGGAGAAAATGCCGTCAAATTACTCATCGAAACCAGCCCCTGTGCAAGACAGGCCCGTGTGCCTTGCATGTGTACGAGACAGCTAAATCCATGCGAGATAGCTTAGGCTGTTCCGCATGGAGGCGGTCTGGAGTAGGTTTCAGGAGTTTTAAAGTTTGCACTTCAGTCTTTTTCCTTCAACTTTGCCTGCGTTTCCTCCTTCAAAACCTCCCCAGAAATCCTATAAAGGAGTCCTCTGATTCCTGCTCCCCTTCTCTTCTTCAAATACGGCCGAAAGGTAAGCTTATCCTAGGGTTTTGAATTCTTGGCTAGGGTTTTGGGTTTTATCCCTTTCTTCTTGTACAATATACTCAAACCTCGTTTTTCCTTTGATCTTTGAGAGGAATCTGAATCCCATCCCTTGGCGTTTGGAGATTTTTGAGATTTTCCTTTATGATTTTCCCCGAGCCCTAGCTTTTCTCTTTAAGGTCCGACTCTTTCTCCTTGTATATTTATTTTTTATTGAGTCTTGTTTCATCTCAGATTTGGGCAATGATTGATCTCTTGGTTCTTGATTTTGAACAATGATCAATCCCTAATTCTCGGCTTTGGGGAAGGATTGAAGCCTTAGCTTTGGTTTTGGATGAGAACTGAAACCCTTGCTTTTATTTTCCTTCATCTGAAACCACCTCCTCTTCAATGATCAATCCCTAATTCTTAGCTTTGGGGGAGGACCGAAGCCTTAGCTTTGGTTTCCGATGAGAACCGAAACCCTTGCTTTTATTTTCCTTCACCTGAAACCACCTCCTCTTGATTTTGGATGAGAACCGAACCTGAGTCCCTAATTTTCTCTTGTAGGTTGATGATGTCTCCCAAGAGAGCGCATGTCCTGAGGGGTCGATTGGCTTCTCAATCAGTAGAGAGAGAGAGAGGTTCCTGCTGCTTCATCTTTCAGGGGTGAGACTTCCTAACTTTTATCAATTTAAAAGTTAGAATTTTGAACTTATATCCTCATTTTCTCTCCTTCGTGAGGCAATCGGGAAGAGCCGATATCCTCATTTGCGAGGGTCGACACTTAATAGATATATTTTGCTTGGTCAAAACACAACTCAAGGCAAAAGAGATGATTTTACAGTCTCGCTATCCGTAGGGCAAGGTATATTGTCATGTTGTTTACGTGACAATGTACATTGCCTTTTACGTGCAAAACAGTTGAAATCATCTCGTAAACCATAAGGCAATGACTCTATCTTGTAGATTCATGAGATGAGTTCGACTCCTTGTATTGTCTTCGAAATATTCTTTTAACTACGCTTGACAAATCACCCTTCATTCGTCGTAGTTGAATTCCCTTCGGAGGTGTTCTTACCCCGTGTGGTGAATGGGCGAAGCGGCGAGGCTTTTGCCTCTTCTGATGAAATGCTGCTCCTTGATGCAATTCCTCAGTTTGATGTGAGCGAACTTGAGGAGATTCCTAAGCTTGTATGTGAGGGAAATCACCATACCTTATAGCAATTGATTACAGACGCCCCCTCACCAAGGATCCAAGCGCCACTCAGCCCTTGAGGAAGCCTAACTATCTGTTCGGCGACTCCGTCGAGGATCCTAAAATTCTAAATCTTGATGTTGAGAAGTGGTTGAATGAGGATGAAGGAAGCCTCAGATTCCTCCCTCTAATTGCTCTCCAATACGCCATGACACACTTGAGGAAGCAAGCTATGACACGGGAGATATCATGGTGTTTAACGGAAGATCAGGAGTGAGTCCACTGTGGCTTTATTACTCAGCACAAGACTTTGAGCTCCAGTGGTAGGAGTTATATTCGTGGACTTCATCTTGGTGTATTAGGACAAGATGAAGTTCCACAAAATGAGTTGCCGATCAGGGCCAACACCGTGAAGAATCACCTTGCGAGGCTTGGAAGGGAGCTACCAGTCAAGGGCTTCAGGTGTTATGACTGGGTCCACTCCTTAGACGATAAGTGGTGGACGAGGATGACAAATTACATCTTGGGTGGTGGGGCGTAGAGTTAACAAAGAGTGGATTATATATGTCCATCCGTGCCACCATGTACAGCTTACCTATCAGCGTACATCATTTTTTCGCTCTGCTGGAGCTTTACAACCCGGACACTAACATCTTCTTGACCAGAAATGGAGAGTTAGGGCTGGCTCTGCACGAGATGATAAAGGTCTTGGGATTGCTAATGGGTGACATTCTATATCAGGAATATTTCCCCACCAATGGCCAATTGAGCTAGATGAGGATGACCAACTCCTTCAGATATGACACATTGTGGGAGCTAACGTGTCATTACTAGACCGCCTTGGCCGGCGTAGATATCAAGGCCAAAAAGAAGTCTCCCCAGCTCAGTTTGAAACAGTTCGCGAACTACTTGTTCAAACACTTGGAAGACCATTCTGGCCAGGAGATTTGTGGGTTGGCACCTCTAACTCCCTCATAAATCAACAAGTTGATCGAGAATACCGGCACTTAGTCGTATACGACTCACGCCACTGTGGGCTAATTCCCAAGGGGTACTAAGTTCCAAACGTTCTTGTGGCATGCATAGAAGTAGATTCAGCAGACGACTCTTCTGGCGGGCTACTTCTTTATTTGGTTGAAGAAATGTGTCGTGCCACACTAATTTTCCGATGCATTGCCAATAGAGGTCCTCTTTTCGGCTGTTGAGCTCATCCTCGGGAAGAAACTTTCCTTGCTTCCGATGATGGTCGCCGATATTCATAGCGGGCTTCGACATCTAGTCACCGACTTCACGCAAGAGGGAAGCAAGCCATCGAGTGAGATCCCACCGCCAAGATCGTGCTTCCTTATACTTATTTGAAGGCATGGCTCATTCTCCATCACCCTAACCTGATGACGACGCCGAGTGTTGCTGATCCGTCCATTCCCTTATTGCAATTGTTAGAGGACTACAAATGGAAAACCTAGTAGTTTCTTGAGGTGAAGCAGCAATTTCAAATTCATAAGTGCTGGGAGTTCTTCAAATGCTTCCCTTAGTTCTCTGGCCATTATGATGAGTTGCTAATTAATAATAAAGAGCTGGGGAAGAGTTGAACCATCCTCGATGTGAGTTGTTTATAATAGCTGATGAATATCAGGCCTGGATACCTCGTCTTCTGAGTAAAGAACCGCTACAGCATAGAGCCTTACCTCCCTTACTGGTTTGCTCGTCAGTTCGGTAACGACCAACTGTATGTTGAGAACCTAAGCCGAAGGTTAAAGACACATAGAGGGCTCATCGACGGGGTTCATGCTTGGTTTTGGAGTGTGGCTGGTTGCACGAGTGCTAAGTTTAACCTTCCAGCTGCAAAGCATCCGTTGCAACTCGCGTTCCTTTGCTACAAGTGGTTGATAGCTGCCAATGCGCTTACCAAGCCTAAGAGACTATCAGAGTTAGAGGCAGAGGAAGAAGCTAGGCGTGCTGTAGAGATAGTTCGAGAGGTTATGCTCTCGAGGAGGGGGAAGGAGCCTGTTGGACCCTCCGGCAAAGGAAAGCGTATTGCTGAGGAGGAGGACATTCTTTCGAGTGATGAGGAAGAGACTTCAGAAGAAGATACAGTCGGAGGTGAGGGCATAGAGGCTGGGGGTGATGAAGAGGAAGTGGAGACGGGTCTACCAGCCTCTTTCTTCCCTGGAGGGGGTGCGAGCTCACCTATTGCTCGTCGGACTCATCAATCTGATCAGCCTAAGTCTCCAACGGCTCCAAAGAAGCCAAGGCAAAAGATCATATTCACTCATCCCCATAAGATGACGGTTGACCTTCCAGGTGGGGTTGCAGAAGTAGAAGAAGAAGAAGAAGAAGAAGAAGAAGAAGAAGAGCCTGCCGAAACTAGGCTCGTCCATCAGAAAAGATCCCGCCCTTCTAAAGCTTCTCCTAGGGTTAAATTGTGCACCAAGTTCTGATAGGAAAGACCTGTCATTCTGAAGAACCTGGTCCATGTAGACATTAAAAAATTCTAGAAATTCGGGGGAGGGGATTGAGAGGCTAGTCAAAAAAGCCTATCTCTTCTCCACTCTCATGGATCTTCATAGATCATTGGCTAATCATTTGGCCTTAGAATGTTAAAGCTCATAACGAGCATGACGAGGGTCATTACAATGATGAACCTCGTCTCAAACAATAAAACTTGTTGTTGGAAACATGATGTGAAGTTCGTCAATAAAAACAAAGCTTGTCATCAAACTTAAAGCTCGTCAATGAAGACAAAGCTCCTTGTTAAAGAAGCTTACGAGGCTCGCCACGTAGTGAGGCTCGACATCAAAGACGAGGCTCGCCACACAGGGAGGCTCGGGATCAAGGGTGAGGCTCGCTACACAGCGAGGCTTTACGTTAAGGACGAGGTTCACCAACGCAGTGAAGTTCGTCACCCATATTAAATCAGGCCGTAACGGCCACAAAGACCCAGTCAGCCATGTGGGCTAAATTCCAGGAGTCAGTTATACCACGATTCCACTAGTTCAGCACATCAGTTACGCCCACGAACCATGATTCTAGCACGTCGGTTACGTGCTCAAACTCCTACAAATAGCCATCGATGGCTACAAAGAATGGGGTTGGTAAATTAAGACTTTTAATCATCAGAAATTAGAGCTTTTGCGTGTAAGTCCGGAGATCGAACCTCGATTCCAGTCGGCTAACAAAATTCAGAAGCTCTTGTGATCTTGTTCTGATCGTCAACAGGAGGCAAGCTCGACTCAAGCATCGGGGGAAGCATCCTTTCGCCACCTAGAACCCACCTTAAACAAAAGAGAAACCGAATTAATCTTCTCTTCATCTGTAATCGAGAGAGAGTGTGAGTGATTATAAGGGTTTCGTACCAAGCGATCGAACCCATTTCTTAAAACAAGAATCAATCAATCCCAGATAACTTTTTCGACACTACAGACGATGGCGACCACAGTGGGAGTAGCTATTCTCTCCGACGATATGGTGGTGGCGTAATCAGACAAGATTGCAGTGGGTACGGACGTCGAAACTCTGGTCATCAAATTTGACCAGTCCAAATACGAGGAGTACCTCTCCTCTGGTAAGTCTAGTCCCACGAAGGCATGAAAGTGTCGTCGAGTCTCGTATGAGACTTTAGCCCAAGTGGCTTCTGATGATACAACTCGAGTTAGTCTCGAGGAACAGTCCAAGCCCCTCAAAGAGGAGGCTCCAGTAACTAGCCGTCAGGCTAAGAGATGGGTTGTTAAGTAACCTAGCTGATCTTCGGCTTCTACCAGCCAAATTATGGCTCTTGATAACGAACCTCGCCCAGCGTCAGTTGAGGCAAAGGTTTCTGTTATTCTACTGTCGAAACGTGCTCGACAACGTCAGCGTCAGAATCAATCTCGTCGCAGGGCTCGAGCTTTGGTCTCGCTAGACGGTTTCCACTATCGGCCGAAGGTTAATCAACCTAAAGTCAACACTTCTAATGAGGGTCAGGTGAATGAGGAACGTCTGAAAGACGGGCCTCATCCTCGTACCCAAGTAGACTCAGAACACGAACCTCATCCTCAAAGAGAGGTTTAACAAATTCAAGAAGCGGTTCATACTGAAGTTCATCATGAAAACGAACCTCGGGTTAAGAACCGACTGAGAAGACGAACTCGCCAAATTCGTCCTAACAACGAACCTCGTCGTGCACATGACGGAGTTTGTCAACTTACCCAAGGTTGTCAACCTCTATCATTTAGAGGGTCTTGCTCGAGTAAAGCCATGACAACAGAATTAACTGGGGTCGTCCAGATGGTGACCTTCGGGATTATCTCACGCGTAAACGAAGCATGAATTAGATGCAATCACATTGTTATTGCGAGAAGCTCATATCGGCGGTACTTGCCCAATGTCCATGTGGGGAGTCAACGCATAAATCTTCAATCTTCGAACGATTGACTGAATTTCCAACAGTCGCATCATCAAGGAGAAGACGCTTTCGTCCTAAGAGACAAGCACCCAAGAATCATCGAATTGAAGTGACGATCAATATGGCCAACAAGGGTAAAAGCAAAATCTCAGCTGACGATTTGGAGTCTTTCGATTTTGAAAGATCTCCTAGATTACGGGAGGCACTTATTGAAGGCCAGGGTGTTTATCAATATACCCGTTCTCGTACTGGAATGATGATCCCATTAGATTATCGCAAATTAGCGGGCTTATCCAGTGGTGCTGAACCTAAAAATTCAGCCATCGCAACTTCTCAACTCTCTAATACCGACCAAAGTGAGCAAGCAAGTGCTCATATGATAAGAAAAGAGGAAGAACTCTCACGGCAGATGGAAGAGCAATAAGCTACCATTCTGAAGCAGCAGGAGTCCATCAGACGCTTGGAAGTAATGGTGGAGAGACTCACTGAGGAAAAGAAGAAGAAAAAGAAGACTCATTCCCAAGCCTCAAGGTCTAGGCGTAGAAGACCTTCACCTATTGATGAAGATCACTACGATGAAGACGATGAAGAAAAGGTCGTAAAAGTTCATTCTGAATCGTCTGAAGCTGAATCTAATCCTCGTACGAAAGAATGAGATTAGAAGTGGGATGATTTTCAGAAGCAACTTGACGCACTAAAGCTTCAAGGGAATTTCAAAGAGTTGGGGGTGTCAAGACCTTATCCAAGTGAATGAGATGCGATACCGTATCCTCCAAAATTCAAGCCACTCAACTTGGTGTAATTGATGGCAAGGATTCTCCAACCCAACATATCTATTATTTCCAAGCGCAGACTGGGCACATAGTAGGAAATGATCCCATCATGACTCGACTATTCATTAGTACCCTTAAGAGGGTGGCTTTTGAATGGTTTCATAGACTCGAATCTGGGTCAATCTAAAGTTGGAGAGATTTAGAGAGGCTTTTCTTAGCCCGATTCTTTGATGATGACATTGAAGTGTCTATAGCAACATTGTTGTCTGAGAAGCAGAAGAAAACGGAGTCAGTCAGTGACTCCGTTAAGAGGTTCAGAAATCGATCGTTGCATTCACGCGACCAAGTTTCGGAGGCTACTCTCGTGGAAATATGTCGTAACAATCTTTCTATCAATATCTTATCCAAGATGGGCGCTGTTGAAGCCCGTTCATGGAAGAATTTGGTTTGGCAGTGAGAGCAAGTAGAAAACATACTCAAGAGAATAAGTGCTGAAGAACCTTAGGAATCACAGACTAAAAAGAGAGGTGGTAAAGGAAACTATAATTCCCAGAAACAATCGAAGGGAAAAGACTCCTTAGCTGTTGAGACAACTCCATCTCTGAAATCCTCTACCAAGCAGAAAGGGAATACATCTGATAATCATTTTCAGAAGAAATATGATTTTAAAGATGAACATGTGGTCTCTATTCTTACATCTTTAATCAAGATTAATAAGATCAAGCTACCAGAGGTAAAGCGGAATGCAGAAGTATCAAGGACTGATGATCCTAACTTTTGCATGTACCACAGGATGATACATCATCCGACTAAAGCTTGTTATATCTTGAAGGACAAGATTCAGGCTTTATTAGACGCAGGAGTGATGACCCTTCAAGCTGAGCAAAAGAAAGTGTCTGCAAATATGGTGTCACTTCAATTTGGGGATTTCGCCGAAGTACAAATACAAGATGGTGTACAACCAATTCCTCAAGCAGAGGCGAGAGTGGTGAACTTCGACCCGCATCGGAAGAAAGAAAAGGGGATGGTCCCTTACACTACTCCTAAAGGTGAAGTGATGTGGGTTCATCCTGACTTGTTAATAGACGAGCAATGGACATCAGCAAATTTGAAGAAGCCTAGAGCCATGCGAAAATCTTGCAACGCTGTTTCAGCTTTTTCAGATGAGGGGGTTGAAACTACGTCACTTAGCAATTTTGGGGATGAACAACCAGCTTTCATTGCACAGCCTGCACAGGTATCAGGGACCTGTGGAGGAAAAGAGTACTTGAAGAAATATTCTGAAACAGCAGCTGCACCACCCAGACCAGGGAAAAAAGTAGCGGAACAACCTCAATCTAAGAAACTTTGTTACAACAAAGCACTCGGAAAAGATGCACCGGAGAGTTCGAAAGATCCTTTTCGGTTTGATGTGCTAGCTCAGTTAGCCAACATCCTAGCGAGGATTACCTTGTTTGAGCTCTTACGTTTATCCCGATCAACGAGAGAAGCTCTCCGTGAAGCATTGGCGGATAATGAGGCTTTCCTTACTCATTTTCCACCAAATCCAGCCGGAGCAACGCTTGAAGAAGCTTGTCCTCAATGTTGTCAAGTTTTTTGAAGAAGAATGCCATGCATCACCTTTTCGCAAGAAGACATGCCATGTGAGGAACTCGAAACATGATAGACCATTGTACTTTACAGGGTACATCAGCTCTATTCGGGTGGACAGAATTCAGGTTGATCCTGGCTCTGCTTTGAGCATCATTCCTTTACGGCTCATTCATTACCTTGGAATACCTCGGCATCGTTTATCAACAACGAGAACCACCATATATGGCTTCAATGCCTCTAATACTCGTCCCCTTGGTAAGATCAAACTCAAATGCCAAATGGGTGACTTGAGAACGGATGTTACCTGTTACGTCATCGACGCAGAGACATCTTACAACTTGTTACTGGGTCGACCATGGATCCATAACTATTTGATTGTTCCATCCACTCTACACCAATGCATGAAATATGTAAATGAGAGTGGTGAAGTGAAAACAGTGGTCGCAGAGAAGCAACCATTCAAGGGGGTGGAGAATTATTTTACTGATTCTATCTATTACCTTGATGATGAGCCCTTTGAAATACTACTGATCGAAGAACCAGATAGCGGTAATGAAGCCGACATCGAGTATGAACACGAACAGGGTCTTGTTTTTAATGACATAGAACCCATCGTAATCAGCCTTGAAAATCTGGATGTAAATGATCCTGTCAATGAGGACAATGAAGTTATCTTTAATAATAATGATTTAGCTTATTTCTCGCGTGTGGAATTGAATACTAACATGCCAGGTACAAACACTGATGTGATGGCGGATCCGTTATCTAAGTTATATACTAAATCAAACTTATACACGCCGATTCAATCATCTTTTGTAATGAATCGACGACAAACCGAATCTTCACAAGTAGTCTTCATAGTACCGACTAAGGTTAACGGTCAAAAAGATATCATCTTTGGAAAAAGTGACGGTCCGGTGCAAACCATTTTAGAGGAATCTGAGAAAGAGGAAAGAGATCCGCAATTCTCATACTTTGATCTGACAACCCAAAGACTTATGAAGAATATGGGTTATGATTTCATTCATAAACAAGGCTTAAATTTTGGCAGAGGGATCCGGACACCAATACGATCCGCATATGTCCCAGAAGGAAAGCCAGAAGATTATTATCACAAAACTCATAGTGGATTGGGATATGAATCTCCACCGTTTATGCTGTGTTTCGGGACTAAAAGAGAGTCAGATGATGATTCTTGTACCTCGTCTTCCGAATCTAATTGCTGGGAGTCTGATACCAGTACATGAGCTGTATTCAAAGTACTCATGGCCAACATGACCTCAACATCTTTGATAGAGAATCAGGAAGATGATCAATTATTTTTGTTTGATGATCTATTAAGTCAACAGCTCGGTATACAGTGGGAAGACTGTTTTGAACAACGCGAGCCTCCTACTGATGACAAGGTGATTCAATTGAACATGGGAAATGAGATCAATCCAAAACCCATATTCATAAGTGATAGTTTATCGCCAGAGGAGAAAGAAGACCTCATTACCCTAATTCGAGAATATATTGATGTCTTCACTTGGAATTACGAGGATATGCCTAGGCTTGATCCCTAAGTAGCTATGCATCGACTAAGTATCAAACCAGATGTCAAGCCTGTTAAACAACAGCAAAGGCGATTTCGGCCCCAAATCGTGGAAGCAATTGAAGCTGAAGTCAAAAAGCTCATCGAATCAGGATTTATCCGTGAGGAGCAACATCCTGATTGGGTGGCCAACATTGTCCCTATTCTAAAAAAGAACGGAAAGATTCGAGTGTGCATCGACTTCCGTGACTTAAATTCGGCTTGTCCTAAAGATGATTTTCCACTACTTATCACTAACGTCATTATTGATAATACGTGTGGGTTTGAGAGGATGTCCTTTATGGATGGATTCTCAGGGTATAACCAAATCAAAATGTATCCTGATGACGAAAAGCATACATCCTTTCGAACACCTTCAGGGATATACTGTTATACAGTAATGCCTTTTGGGTTGAAAAATACGGGTGCTACCTATCAACACGCTATGACCTCTATTCTCCAAAAGCATCTATGGAAAACTGTAGAATGTTACGTTGATGATTTGGTCGTCAAAAGTCATGACAAGGGAAACCATTTACACGACTTGAAAACAATGTTCGATCTTATGCGGACACACCAGCTCAAGATGAATCCAACTAAGTCATTCTTAGGAATGACTAGTGATAAATTTCTCGTGTTCGTGGTCACGGCTAACAGAATTTGTTTGGACCCAGATAAAGTCAAGGCCATCCAAGAGCTATCACCTCCCAGGAATCTTAAGGAACTTCGAGGTTTACAAGGACGATTAGCGTATATTCGCAGGTTCATCTCTAACTTGTCCGGGAAATGCCAACCCTTATCAAAATTAATAAAGAAAGGAGTATCCTTTATATGGGACGAGGCTTGCCAGAAAGCATTCGAAGAGATTAAACAATATCTCTCCAATCCACCAATATTGGTTGCACCAAAGTTAGGTAAATCTTTCTTGATATACATTCGGGCTACAGATCATGCATTAGCAGGATTATTGGCACAAGATGATGAAAATGGTCATGAACAAGCTATTTAATATCTGAGTAGGACACTATCGGGTGCTGAACCTTATTATCCTCTCATTGAAAAGGAATGTTTGGTACTAGTTTTCACAGTTCAAAAAATGCGACATTACTTGGTGGGGCAAACCATACATGTCATTTCTCAGGTTAATCCTATTCGGGTATTCATGACACAGCCCAGTGCATTGAACTGGCGGCTCGCCAGGTGGGCTTTGTTGCTTTCCCAATATGACATCCATTTTAAACCTCAAAAAGCAGTGAAAGGTCAGGCTATTTGTGACCTTATGGCTAATCATCCACTAAAAGAAAAGCTGAGTTGTACCAGGACATACCTGATGAGACATATGAAGTAAACGTCGTCTTTAGAGAATAAGTATGGCAATTGTACTTCGATGGTGTAGCAAGGACAAGTTCTACTGGTCGGGTTATAGCTGGAGTGAGGGTTGTCTTTATCTCTCCCTAAAACCATATACTCTCACGCGTCGTTTCTTTAACAAAACCATGTTCTAACAATGCGGCAGAATATAATGCTTTGTTAGTTGGCTTAGATATAGCCAAACAATTAGGGGTGAAACACTTAGAAGCATATGGTGATTCTCAACTCATTGTTAATCAAATAAAAGGCGAGTATGAGGTTAGGAACGAAGGCCTCGTTCCTTACCATACCGCAGCAGTCACATTGGCCGATTCCTTTGAAGGCTTCTACATTGACCATATACCCCGTCTTAAGAATACTTATGCTGATGCATTGGCATCACTTGCGGCTACCTTAGCTCTACCTGAAGGAGCTACCCAGCAGGTCATAATGACAAGCAAATGATTATTCAAATTAAAGTATGCACTACAGAGCAATGCAACTGAAGCGAAACCTTCAACACTCGAACCTAAAGATTGGCGATTTCTGATCATTGATTATGTCTTATACGGTTTATTGCCGGAAGACATCAAAGAAAGAGAATCTATTCATAGACGAGCACCTAGATTCTACTATGATTCTCAGTCTCAGACTTTGTATCGGAAGTCGTACGATGGACTTTTGCTTCACTGTTTATCAAATGGAGAAGCAAAAGAAGCCCTTAAAGAGGCTCATGGTGGTATTTGCGGAGCTCATCAACCTGGTCCTAAGTTATGGGACTGATTACGCATATTGGGTTATTATTGGCCTAGCATGGTACAAGATGCTGTCACTTATGCCAAACGATGCCACTCCTGTCAAATACATGCTAATTACATGCATCGACCACCTGAACATCTTCATCCTTTAACTACTTCATGGCCATTCGAAACATGGGGAATGAACATTATTGGTCCAGTGACATCACCCTCTTCCAAAGGGCATCGCTTTATTTTGGCGATAACCGATTACTTTTCTAAATGGGCAGAATCAATCCCGTTGAGAGAGGTCAAAACAAGTGATGTTGTTAAATTTTTAAAACATCACGTTGTATATAGGTACGGTGTTCCGAGGCGTATCATTCATGATAATGGGCCCCAATTCGTTAGTCAAGCCTTCACCCGATTTTGTGACAAATTCAGGATTAAGAATTTGGCTTCAACGACTTATAATCCTGCTGCTAATGAGCAAGCAGAAGCATTTAACAAGACCATCGTCAGAATTCTCACTAAAGTGGTTTCGACGAACAAAAGAGATTGGAATGAGAAATTAGGCCAAAGTCTGTGGGCTTATCGCACAGCAGTTCGAACGCCGACAGGAGCGACACCATATTCCTTGATATACGGATGTGAAGTCGTATTACCTTTAGAGATCCAAATTCCTTCTTTGCGGATATCACTCGCAATTGGTATGACGACGGAAGAGAGTCATTGCCGACGTCTTGAAGAATTGGAAGCGCTTGACGAAAAGCGGTTATTGGCTCAACAACATATTGAATTTTGTCAAGCTCGGATTTCCAGAGCATTTGATAAGAAGGTTAAATTCCGTACATTTAAAGAAGGCGACTTAGTTCTTGTAGCTCGGAGCCCGATAATTTTGAATTCCAAGAAGAAAGGAAAGTTTGAGCCAAAGTAGGAAGGGTCATTTGTAGTAGAAACTGTCTACTCGAATGGAGCCTATCGTCTTATCATCAAAGATGACGACAAACTTATGATGCCTGTCAATGGTAAATTTCTAAAGAAATATTACCCGTAGATTTCATCTTCAAATGAATTTTGCTACAGGAGAAGAAGCAAATAAAGGTAATGATTACTTTATTTCATCTCCTCCAAATTTCCCTCACTAATCCTCTTCAATAGGATAGTGAGACTATTATTGTGTTAATTCTACCTCTGATTGCTGAAGGTCTTCTAATAATAACCTAATATGTGATGTGCCTTCGTTTCTTTTAACATCGTCATACTTCTAAAGTCACTGAACGATGTTATTCTCCA
>BQKN01066853.1:204016-214821 GCA_022839385.1 Asparagus kiusianus
TTTAACATCGTCATACTTCTAAAGTCACTGAACGATGTTATTCTCCAAACGTCGTCATTTTTCCAAATGACGTTCGTTTTCCAAACTTAGGCCTACTATGTGATGTGCCTTCGTTTCTTTTAACATCGTCATACTTCTAAAGTCACTGAACGATGTTATTCTCCTAACGTCGTCATTTTCCCAAATAACGTTCGTTTTCCAAACTTAGGCCTACTATGTGATGTGCCTTCGCTTCTTTTAACATCGTCATACTTCTAAAGTCACAGAACGATGTAATTTTCCTAACGTCGTCATTTTCCCAAATGACGTTTGTTTTCCAAACTTAGGCCTACTACGTGATGTGTCTTCGTTTCTTTTAACATCGTCATACTTCTAAAGTCACTGAATGATGTTATTCTCCTAACGTCATCATTTTCCCAAATGACGTTCGTTTTCCAAACTTAGGCCTACTATGTGATGTGCCTTCATTTCTTTTAACACCGCATACTTCTAAAGTCACTGAACGATGTAATTTTCCTACCGTCGTCATTTTCCCAAATGACGTTCGTTTTTCCCGATGAGTCTGTCATGTGTTGAACTTCGTCCTTAATACTTAGTTATATTTTGAACCTCGATATCATATACTTGATTTGGGGTCTAGAAGAGACTAAGGATAGAAGAGAAATCTTAGCATTGAAGTCTAAGAGAAACTCTTTAACAACTCATCATACCGAGGGGAAAAGTATGGCTAGTCCAACTCAAACGGCAGTTGGTAAAGACCACTCAAGTCCGTTGACAGCTGAGGGTTTGCTAAAAATCCTAAGTTAGAACGTCTCAATTATGCAAGAGAACAATATATGGATAAAATATAAATTTTATTCATGTATAATTGAAGATACAGAAGCTTAAAGTACATGAATTGAACTTAGAAGACTCAAACTATAATACGAGGTTCAGTTACAAGTTCTTTCAGCTACAATACGAGGTTCAGTTACAAGTTCTTTCAGCTATACTATGAAGTTCAATTACAAGCTCCATGACCTTCGGGATTATATTACGAACCTCGTCCGCAGCAAACGCGTTGTCTTGTTGTTGCAGTTCCATCTTCCGTTCCTGGGCATGAAGTCTTCCCCATACACAACTTCTAGCTTTGGTGCTTGTAGCACATGTTTACCTACTTAGGTAAACTGACTACTAATAAAAACATCACAAGCTCTGAGTATAGGATCAGCACTTCTCCCATCTTCGCAGAATGTGAAGACGGCACTAACATTATTGCTGACTCCTAAAAGAAGCACTTCACTGAGCCTGTGAAGCTACCACATAGACCAAAGTCTAGCAAAGGGACTGCATGCTTGGGGGTACATGGCAAACTAAAACAGCAAGCATATTTGAATTTAAAATATCTCTTCAAGATTACATTCAAAAGTCCAACAAGTTGTCGAAACATGCCCTGATCTTGACTCTGGAACGCTGAGAAACCCTCAAATGAGTAAGCTACTGTGAAGACCAAGATATCAGAGATTGGGTCAGAAGAGTTATCTGAAGTGACCAAGTCATCAACTTTGCCTACCTCATCAGCGATGATCATTGGAGTTTCGAATCTAATAAGAAACAAAGGTGGAAGTCTTAAAGTGGGTCGTTTTCTCTGAATCATCTTGGAAACAAGGCATAGAAGAGGAAGATGAATTCTCTTAAAAAGTGACTGTCTATTTATAGACGAAGTAGCCAACCAAGTGGCTGGGGTGTATTACACGAATCCCTAAGCACCGAATCGCCAAGAGGTGCTGAGTACGAAACAACGTAATCAATTGCGTTCGTAATTAATGCCAATGAAGACGTGGCTCGAAGCGATGCATTAAGTACTCAAAACTTAATGTTGACAAGATGAAATGACGGATTCTTGTGGATTAACAGTCTTGGAACTGTTGGAAGTTGCCACGTCATTCAACGAGATTTATTCTCGTTTCTAAAAAAATACATATATAATAATGAAGGTTGCTGTTTCAAGCCGAACTTAGACATTGAAACTTGATCGAGAGTGGTTTCGAACCTCGTTTTCAATGAAGGTCATCCCTCTATGCGAACCTAAGTGTTGAGAAAAGGATCTGAACCTCGTCTTCGACGAAGGTCATTCCTTTAATTATACTTAAGTATTAAGACTTGATTGAGAAGAGGAGCCGAACCTCGTCTTCGACGAAGGTCATTCCTTTAATTATACTCAAGTATTAAGACTTGATTGAGAAGAGGAGCGGAACCTCATCTTCGACGAAGGTCATTCCTTTAATTATACTTAAGTATTAAGACTTGATTGAAAAAGAATCCCAACCTCGTCTTCGACGAAGGTTGTTTCATTAATTAAACTCAGGTATGAGATCATAACCTCGTATTCGATGAGGGTCGTTCCTCTAGCTAAACTCAAGCAAAATTGGATCCGAACCTCGTCTCTAACGAAGGTCATTCCGATAATTGGGTTCAAATACCGAGGATTAACTAAACGAGAGTAGAACTTCGTTATGACAAATACGGATCGGAATTCAAATCCAACTGTATATCAAAGCAACAAGGTTCGCACTTCAAATTGTAAATAGCAAAACAACGAAGTTCGTGAACTTTGGCATTAGATTATGCATTGAGGTGCAAAGTAGAGTTAATGAACAAAAAACGTTCAAAATTCTACTTACAAAAAAAAACATATGAAGAAAAGGGTTACAAATGTCTGATAAAGAAAAGGGAGCTAAATGGATCCAGCAATCCGATGAATTTCCTCTGTAAGCTTAGCTATAGATTCCTGGTTTTCTGCCTCAACGTCAGCCAAAGCATATCTACGAAGCTCTTCATCGGAATAAATGTTCATGTCATTTATAGCTTTTTCTAGCTACTCCATTCGATCAATTTCAGCTTGAAGCAAAGGTTGTTACTGCATTTGTTTTGAAGCCAACGTCTGCTTCATGTCCGTTATGCCCGCCAAGTCAGCTTCAGCCTCTACCAATTGAACCTGAAGAGCCTTGATTTGAGCTCGAAGATGGTTGACCTTACGTTGCTTTTGAAGTTCAGCGTTTGCAACCTTCCTACCTTCTCGGGATAAATTCTCTCCGATCTCTTCGAACTCTTTAATACGTTGCTTAGTCTTAAGCAATTGATGGTTAAGTTCAAATAAGGAGTCATCCCTTTGTCGCATAGCTTTCATAGCTCGCTCCTTAGCTAAAGGGTAAAGAGATTGAGACCGACAATTTTCCCATTGATTAAAAAGATCTTCAACCTTAGTCAGGTACAACCAATATGGTAATACGGCAAGGTCCAAGGTTAAACTCTTCACCAAGTCCAAGAAAGGCACTAGCACCTCTTTAACATCTGCAAAATTTCCTTCGTGGTCCAAAATTTGAATGGAGGACTCTCTCAGAATGCTAAGAAAGTTTTTTGATATTTTCGATACAGCAAAAGTTCTCGCCAAAGGCAGAGGAGAAACATGTGTACTACTAGAGGACACTGTTGTATGAGTAGCGACTGAAGAAACTCTAGCTGTTGTGAAGACTGGCGGCGCATGGCATACGGTAGGAACGTCAACAGTTGTAGCAATCATCGCGGTAGCGGTAGGAGTAGCATCGACTGTAATACTTGGTACGATACAAGTCTCGATCGTCGCAATGGAACTGGTAGACACGATACTTGTATCCATAGTGGCTTCAGCTTCAGTTATGGTGGTTGGAGCAGATTCATTCATCTCAGCTTCCTCAGGGGCAACAGTCAAATTATCAGATGTGCCTGATGCTATAATTGGACTGGGAGGTACCCTACTTTTGGTAGGGTCATCAGAAGCCAGTCTCGTCTCAATACCTACATCAGTACAGGTGGTAGGATCTGTGGAAATAGCTAAGAACGGCATAACCAAGTCGTTAGTATCTTAGAAATCCAAAGAGGTAAATGACTACACGTCTATCTTACCAAGGTCAACAGGAGCGTTTTCGATGTGGGTACTCGACGTCGGACGCAGTCCAGATCGGAGTCGAGCTAAAGGAATATCATCCTCAAGTTCCGAATCTGTCTCAACACCGAGTGACTCTATTGTAGGGGTCATGGGCGGAGAAATATTGTGCCTTGGTCTTTTGGCGACACGTTTGGATTTGCGCATCCACCCAATTTCCTTAGACTTTTCCCCCACTTTTCTTGGGGCCTCTTCTTCTGTAGTTTGTTTTGAATAAGAGGTATTAGAGAGAAACAAGTCAAAATTAACACAAATCAAAGTTAACATACCAGTGATCTCTTTGTCAGGATGTGGTTCCTCAGGAACTGGGGATCGTTGATGAGAACCTTCAGCAGTAGAGTCATACGGGGCAGGCTCACAAGGTTTGTCCATGGAGACAAAATCCTCAAATCCACCAAGATTTGCTCCATCTCTAAAAGCGTCCCCAACATCGGAAGCAGCATGCATGTGGCTCCTGTACTCGTCAACATGAAGAGATCTACGAGATGCACTTTCATTTAGGGCTACGTCTACTTCTTCTTGAGTTTTATGAGGGGTAGGAGGAGTGGTTTCCTCTACCCCAGCACTCTCTTCGGCATGCAAGAACTCTTTGAGCCCTGGTACTCGGCTTCACCTAGAAGCATTCCCGGATTTGTATCAGCATCGGATATAACGCAACCCCGAAGAATTAACATTGAAGTTAGGAATCCCTACGTTTGCCATGCAATGCCACTTGCAATAAGCAAGTGTAGTCCGAAGCTGTGGATTTTTTGGGGGAAGTAAGAAACGAGCACCCGTGCCACCGGCAATAGTCCAATACCAAGCTCTGGCCCTAATGATTAAACTACAACCCTCAGATATTAGTTGAGTATTAGGATTACCAACATACAACTGAGTATAGCCGAATTGTCGAGCGAAGCGACAAGGCAAGTAAGGCTCCAACACGCATGTTGGCCTTCTTGTTTTGATGATGTTTAACAAACAATTTACCACTAATGTTGTTTGTCTAGTATTTGTGTTTTCTTATGTATTATAGACAAACAACGTAGTTGGAGGTTGGATGGATTGCGCTTCAACGATCATATCCAAAGGAGGTTGGCGGAATGTCGGGTTGAAGCCTTATAATTCAAAGTTAAAGATCAAGTTTTAGCTTCATCCGTGAGATTACCAAGTTGAGCTACAATGAAGATCAAGATCAAGCTTAGGTAATCTTAGTTTAGATTTTATATTATGTGTGTTAGATACTCTAAGCTCAATATAATATACACACACATTTTATTGGTTTCTTCGTATATATATATATAGTTATATATATATACATAAGTTTTAGTTTCTATGCATATATATAGTTTTATGTATATACTTATATAGTTTTGAGTTTTCATGTTTATAAATATGAAATCACATGTTTCATATTTACTATTGTGTTTTGGTATTTATTGCATAGAATATGCAATTTTGTGAAAATATTGTATTCTTAGTTTTTGGACTTAACAATAATCATATACATACTTTATTAAGTCTATATAATCATTGTGCAAAGTTTCAAAACATGGTTTAGCCAAAATGTCAAAATTCACATGCTTACATTTTTGTGTTTTGGACTATTTTGCAAAATGATGATTTTTCACAAATGGGAAATGCAATTTGGAAAATTCTTTTTGTAACATGTTTGTTTTCATGTCTATATACATTTCCTAAAGTTTCATTATTTTTGGACTTCATTTGTTATTTTTAACATATTTTCAAAAGTCTCAAAAATCTGTTTTAATAGTTGTTTTCTGCTGTGCCAGTCTTCGGTCGACCGTAGGAATTTCCGGTCGACCGCCAATAGAGCCGTTGGTTCCTAACAGCTATTTCTGAGCTGATTTTTCTGGGGCTGTTTTGTCATTTGGTTTGGGGTTTTTGTTGAGATCTTGAGTGGGTATAAATACCCAATTGCTGATCTTTTTTCAAAAAAAATCAAGAAGTATTTTAAAACAAAGTTTTTAAACAAGGGTTTAGGGTTTTACTGTTTGTTTAAGATTGAGTTTCTGTTTGCAAAGGAGGAAGTTTTCACTACAGATTGAGGGATTCATTCTCAATCCTTTTCATCCTCTTCTTTGTGTTTATAGAGAAGTTTTCTAACTCTTTTCTCTAGCAATTTCATTATTGATTTTCATATTCTTGTTATTGCTAGTTTGCTATTTGAGTTAGATTTTATTTTACTCATTGTTACACACACCCACATTGAGCTTTTAGTATTTACATACATAGTATAGTTAGGTGGTGAGAGATTGTAACTTTGAGTTGTGCTTTCATTGTATTCTCATCCATAGTTCAGAACAATCAATTATTGTATTAAGCCTAATTGTGAGATTCACTTTGTAATACACTTGTACACCAAGAGAGAAGTGTGTGGCGAGAGTCGGGGATTGTCCCAAGAGGAGTGGCGTCGGTTGACGAACCTAGGGAGAGGTTGTATCCGAGCACTTGAGGGAGACACGTCTAGTTCAACACTTAGTGGGTGTAGTGTGTGACTGCAAGAGTGTTGATTGTAAAGTTTTTGGTTAGCTAGAAAACTGAGTGTGAGGTGTAAACGTTATTCGGGTGAACGTAGAAAACCCGGTTATGATAGTGGAGTATCTCCTCGAGGTGAGGAGCGGGGACGTAGGTCATGGGGACTGAACCTCGTAAATATATCCTTTGTTTGTGATTGCATTGGCGCACTTGTTTTTATGTTCATATCTTACATCGCCATTGTGTATTGCTTGTTGATCATTTTTCTCTATCACATTTGTAGTTAAATTATTTACCCATTGTGTTAGTTTATATATCCTTGCATATATATTTTCATTATATAGGATATATCTCATTGTTCATATTGCTTATCCTAGCTCATATATATTGTTATATTTCATACTTGTTAGGATAACTTATTAATTATTTTTAATTAGCATTTAATCGGATTAGATTAGCATAAGACTCTAATCACCCCCCCTTTAGGGTCTAATAATTGGTATCAGAGCTTGGTGCTCTTTGATTTAAGGTCTAATCGCCTTGAGTTAAAGATCCAAGTTATTTTATTGTGCTAATCTTGTTTTGATTGCATTTGCATCTTGCTTGCATATTTTTACAAATTATGGATATGAATGATGCATCTTGTTTAGGCTATGATTCTAGTATTGCTCCTAAATTCAATGCTTTCCCCTATGCTCAATGGTGTTTTAGATTCAAAATATTTGTTCAATCTAAAAATATCGATTTATGGGAAATCATTGATTGTGCTTATATTGTACCCACGTTGGAGAAATCCAAGTGGAGCAAACATGATAAAAAGATGTTTATTATGAACAAGCTTATGTTAGAATTTTTATTAAATGCATTTGATTCATTTATGTCTAACAAGCTTGATTCTTTTGATAGTGCTTACACCTTATGGACATTTATTGAAGCACATCAAGGAGACTTGGAGGCGATCCGACAAGCTTTGGAGGATCCCGCTTAAAGCTCTAAAGGAGCTTCATGCACACGAGCACTAGGCGATAGCCCTAGTGAGGTTTGCGAGTTCGAATCTATTAATGATTTACCTAATGATGAACTTGCTTGTGCTAGTGATAAATTATTGCATGCCTACAAGAAATTACAAAATGATTTCATTGACTTACAAAGCAAGCATGTAATTTTAAAATCCGATCATGAGTCTTTAACTTCTGAGTTTGATATTATTTCTAATAAAAATATGATCCTTAAAGAAAACAATGAAAAATTAAAACCGGATCATGATTCTTTGCTTTCAAACTTTGCCAAGTTAACTCATGAAAAAGATAATGCCATGTTAGAAGTAGAGAACATAAAAATTAACACTGCTTCTTTTATAAATAACTATTTATGTTCTACTTCTAAAAATGCATATGTGCCTAAAAATGAAGATTTGAATCTTATGAATAAATGCATTTCATCTTTAGATTCAACTTTGAAAACATGCATCAATAATCATAAGTCATCATCTACTCATTATGCACACATATATAGCAAAGTTTATAAGTGTTTAATTTACGGTCGTAAAGGCCATCTAGCTAAATTTTGCTATGATGCACACAAACATAAAAATGTTAATGCTCCTTGTGCATCTCATGTAGCTTCTTCATCACATGTACACACACATGCACCCATTATTCATCATAAGCATGCTCATGTGTATAGATGTGATCATTGTGGTCGTTTTGGTCATTTGGCCGAATATTATTTTGATTTGAAAAAGAAATCTCATTTGCCAAATGCTTCTAGTAGATCACATGTTTTTAAATATGATGTTTGTGGTAGGTTTGGACATCTTGCTAAATTTTGTTTTGATATACAAAAAGCTTCTAAGTTGCAATATGTTCCAAATAGACCATTGTTTAAGAATATTTCTCATTTGCAAAATAATTTTAAAAGAAAATCTTTATTTGCAAATGAATCTCGTGCACGAGCTAATGGTCCACAAAAACAAATGGATCTCTTTCATTGCACAAATTACAATCGGAAGGGTCATTTGAGTAATTATTGCTTTGACCGTGTTAGTGCACTAAATGCGTCCAAATGGGTTCATAACCCAAGGGCTTTGAGCTTTAATGATAGGGGTCATGTCCCTAAATCTTTTGGTACCAAGAGTTCTTGGGTACCAAAACAAATTTAAATTTTAAACCAAGAATTTTAGTGTTCTTACTTTTCCTTTTCTTGGTTTTGAAAATTATGCTTTAAAATCTTTTGGTTATGAAAACAAATTTTCTTGTATTAAATCTTTTGTTTTCATGATTATTATTTTTGCTCTGATGAGAGGTTTGTATTTATATAACCCTCCGGGTTTATTGGGTGTTTATTCCCAAATCATGTTTACCGGATGCTAGAATGATTATATGGGTTAGAACAAGCTTGAGAGCTTGATATATTGTTGCCTCTCTTAAAATTCTTTTGTTAAAGATTTTGTTTTGATTTGTTGCTTTGAATTCATTGTATTTCACTTATATGATGATATTTATATGTTTGTGCTCGTGGATCATCTATTCGTGTCTTATAATGTATTCTATATGTGATTTGATCAAGCTTTACAAAATTTTTTTTTGATCATACATTGTTTTTGAACTTAAATCTTGATTTATGATTTCATTAATTACTTTGTTTTCATTTGAAAACTCTTTGCATGATTCTCATGTTCCTCTTCATTTGATTTTATAAATCTATTCTTATACATGGTTTTTATAATGAGACACTATCTTTATAATGTTATATCATTATGTGTCCTCATTGTATCTTGTTTGTATGAGAGTGATATTTAGCATATTCATGTATGCTTGCTCACATGTTTTGCCTTGATCTTTATTACATATATTTTCCTATATGGCATTTTGATAGGGGAGCAATCCCTATATCTTTCTATGTTTTATACTCACTTATGCATATTGATAGGGGGAGCTTTCGCTCTCTTAATTCTTTTGTCCCCTTTTTGATGTTGTCAAAGGGAGAGAAATATTGTGAGTATATTCTTTCTTATTTATATGCATGATATATTATACTTTGTATATTCATTTCCTTTCATGCATATATCCTTTTTATAAATTGTTTGTCATCATCAAAAAGGGGGAGATTGTTGGCCTTCTTGTTTTGATAATGTTTAACAAACAATTTACCACTAATGTTGTTTGTCCAGTATTTGTGTTTTCCTATGTATTGTAGACAAACAACGTAGTTGGAGGTTGGATGGATTGCGCTTCAACGATCATATACAAAGGAGGTTGGCGGAATGTCGGGTTGAAGCCTTACAATTTAAAGTTAAAGATCAAGTTTTAGCTTCATCCGCGAGATTACCAAGTTGAGCTACAATAAAGATCAAGATCAAGCTTAGGTAATCTTAGCTTAGATTTTATATTATGTGTGTTAGATACTCTAAGCTCAATATAATATACACACATATTTTATTGGTTTCTTCGTATATATATATAGTTATATATATATACACAAGTTTTGGTTTCTATGCATATATATAGTTTTATATATATACATACATAGTTTTGAGTTTTTATGTTTATAAATATGAAATCACATGTTTCATATTTACTATTGTGTTTTGGTATTTATTGCATAGAATATGCAATTTTGTAAAAATATTATATTCTTAGTTTTTGGACTTAACAATAATCATATACATACTTTATTAAGTCTATATAATCATTGTGCAAAGTTTCAAAACATGGCTTAGCCAAAATGTCAAAATTCACATGCTTACATTTTCGTGTTTTGGACTATTTTGCAAAATGATGATTTTTCACAAATGGGAAATGCAATTTGGAAAATTCTTTTTGTAACATGTTTGTTTTCATGTTTATATACATTTTCTAAAGTTTCATTATTTTTGGACTTCATTTGTTATTTTTAACATATTTTCAAAAGTCTCAAAAATCTGTTTTAATAGTTGTTTTCTGCTATGTCAGTCTTCGGTCGACCGCACCGGTCGACCGCTCATTTGATCTTTCATCAGCATGTAGCAGAGAGTTGGTCGGTCGACCGGTCCGGTCGATCGAGAGCTCCATCGGTCGACCGTAGGAATTTCCGGTCGACCGCCAATAGAGCCGTTGGTTCCTAACGGCTATTTCTGAGCTGATTTTTCTGGGGCTGTTTTGTCATTTGGTTTGGGGTTTTTGTTGAGATCTTGAGTGGGTATAAATACCCAATTGCTGATCTTTTTTCAAAAAAAATCAAGAAGTATTTTAAAACAAAGTTTTTAAACAAGGGTTTAGGGTTTTACTGTTTGTTTAAGATTGAGTTTCTGTTTGCAAAGGAGGAAGTTTTCACTACAGATTGAGGGATTCATTCTCAATCCTTTTCATCCTCTTCTTTGTGT
>BQKN01066853.1:243078-311883 GCA_022839385.1 Asparagus kiusianus
TGATCGTTCAATTTGTGGACCTCTCGTTCATGGAAGGAATCGAGAGGAGATTTTGACTTTGGTCCTAATTGTTTAAAGGTTTGACCAAATAGGAATTCGAGATGATCCTAACTATTTAAAGGTTTGATCGTTCAATTTATGGACCTCTCGTTCATGAAAGGAATCGAGAGGGGATTTTGGTTTTAGTCCTAACTGTTTAAAGGTTTGACCAAATAAGAATTTGAGACGATCCTAACTGTTAAAAGGTTTGATCATTCGGTTTGTGGACCTCTCGTTCATGGAAGGAATTGAGAGGGGATTTTGGCTTTGGTCCTAACTGTTTAAAGGTTTGACCAGGTAGGAGTTTGATACGATTCTAACTGTTTAAATGTTTGATTGCTTAATTTGTGGACCTCTAGTTCATGGAAGGAATTGAGAGGGGATTTTAGCTTTGGTCCTAACTGTTTAAAGGTTTGACCAGGTGGGAGTTTGATATGATCCTAACTGTTTAAAGGTTTGATCGCTCAATTTGTGGACCTCTCGTTCATGGAAGGAATCGAGAGGGGATTTTGGTTTTGGTCCTAACTGTAGGAAGGTTTGACCAAAATGGGGTTTGGTATGATCCTAACTGTTTAATGGTTTGATCGCTCAATTTGTGGACCTCTCGTTCATGGAAGGAATCGAGAGGGGATTTTTATTTTGGTCCTAGCTGTAGGAAAGTTTGACCAAAATAGGGATTTGAGATGATCCTAACTGTTTAAAGGTTTGATCATTCAATTTGTAAACCTCTCGTTCATGGAAGGAATCGAGAGGGGATTTTGGCTTTGGTCTTAACTGTTTAAAGGTTTGACCAAGCAAATGGAGGGAGTGGAGGTACAAATAACAGTAGGAATGTAAATTTGCACAAATCACTCAGAGGAGGCTTTTTGTAACCAGTGACTAAAGGGGGTTTGCCAATTGTCATGGATTAAAATTTTGGGTGTTGTGTCAGAGTTTAACAGTGGGAATGTTAAAGGCTTGGACATAGCGGGAGTTCAAGTGGATTTAACCACAAAGTGTTTTGGTGGACCCACCCTCAGTTAATTTGATCGGTGAGGAATTTTATGGTGGAGGACTATGAATTATCAAGCACTTCGCAATTAGACCATAGGAGTTTCTTGAGGAATGACTAACCCAATGAGGTCATTAAATCTCATCTCAACGATAAAGTGCTTGGAAAGTCACAGTGGGAGTTGGCAAAATTGATCCCGACGATTAAAACCAACTAAGCAGCAGATGAATGATTTCAGAGTTTTGTGAGGGAAGATCGACTTGGTGAAGTCATTAAATCTCATCTCAATGAAAGAGTACTCTAAAAATCACAGTGAGAGGGTTTTAATCATTTTGGACATGATTAAATAGCCACAGCGGGAGGTTCTTAATCATTTTTTTATGATTAAGTGTAGATTATTCAGATGATTGGTTTTCACCTTGAATAATCGATTAGTTTTGGGTTATCCTTGAGAATATCATATATAGCATTCTCCAAAAACTTCCCATTAAATAAGTTACCCTGAATGTATTAGGGATAGTACTTTTTCAGGAACTTTTCATTTGTGAGCAACGTTGCTGTTCTTGATATAGAATCAGGTCTTGGTTCCTGTCTTCGTATTCAGCCATGATAACCTCATATCCACCCCCAGCTTTCAGGTGAACCTGAGTCTAATCACATTTGGAAGCAATTTTTAACCTCTTATATCGGTCGGAGGTTCGGGAAACAGTTTATATTCGTATACCTTTTGGAGTTACATGGAGAAGCAGTTTATACTCATATACTCTTTGGAGTTAGGGGAAACAGTTTATACTCGTGTACCCAATGGAGTATTCATGCGTCCTCATTTGGCTTGTTTTGCCGTTATGACGCCGGAGTCAATTAAAGCTTGGATTTTATTTTTTAGTCCGAAGCAAATCTTGGTGGGATGAAGAACCATTCTGTGGTATGCACAGTAGTTTGGATCCGTAGTCCTTTTAGCGCCCTCCTGATCATTAATAAGTGGCAGTTCGATTTTGTCATTGGCGAGGAGGTATTTCAAGATGGCTGGAGCTTCATCATCTTCAAAAGAATACTCCTTTTGGAACTTCGGATCGAGAGTCGCATTCACAGCGATTGCAGATATCGTCGGTTGGTTTCTCTCAACTTTCTTTCTTTTAAGAAAGTATTCAGCTTGTTCACCGTGCATTTTCAAATCTTTCCAAGTTTTGGATGGTACAACCAGTATTCAGCTTGTTCACCGTGCATTTTCAAATCTTTCCAAGTTTTGGATGGTACAACCCCCAGGGCTTTCAAGACATCGATGGAGAGATTATTGTGGCATGTTTGCAGGATAAACTTCTCTGTAACAGGATCTCTGCAATTCATTGCCTTGTTACGGAAGCGTTTGATAAAATTATCAACCGACTCTCCGTCTTTTTGTTTCTCATCCAGAAGGGTTCCGATTGACACTTCGGTGTCATCATCGAAGAAATTGCTGAGGAGCAAACTTTCTATGTCATTCCAGCAATTGATGCTCCCTGGCTTGAGACATCGATACCAATCGAAGACGGGACCACGAAGGGTGCCAACGAATGACCGGACCATTAAAGCCTCGTTTCCAGAAATCATGCCCAAATGAGACTTGAAATAAATCAAGTGCTGAATAGGTGAGCTCTTTCCGTCGAACGGTGTGAAGTTAATCAGATGGAATTTTGTCAGGTATGGAATTGAATCCCATTCTCTTGGATAGGGACACGGAATACCCGTCTTCTTTACTTCCTAAGCGGAAATCAAAGCACTGACTTTGTTTTCAAGGTCTTTCATTTTCCCGTCATCGTCTATGTTTTCATTCGAAGGACGTTGAGGAGAATGAGTTAGACCACCCCCCTGTAAGAGGTGCTATTGAACCACCCCAATATCGTTGTTGGGAGGATCCGTAAAACCACCCCCAGCGTTATTGCTATTAGGAGGTGTATCAGCCATAATGACTTCATCCATTTCTGGATCACTGTCATCTATAATATTCTGAATGTGACGGCTGGATTCAGGTCGCCGGCTGGACTCAGGAGGTTGAGACCATTGAGCTAGCAATTCTCTCATTTGTTGGATAGCCAACTCCATCTCCATCTTCATCTCAGCTCTAATTTCTTCACGTTGTTTGGCTAGAGCTTCTTGAAGTATTTGAGCGAACTGATCAGAGGTGATTGTGAGTACTTCTCTGGTTTGCCCTGTGCTAGATATTGTATCATCCGAAGCGATCACAAAACAAGTGTCCGAGAGCTCATCCTCTGATGACATTCTTTCATGCATTCTCTTGTAGGCTCTACGTCTGACGGCTCTTAACTAGAGTCGAGACATCCGTTGAGCAATTCTTGAGTTGACTTTTCCTCCCGGTGAAAAGTCGGGCTTTGATTCACTTGAATGCCACTTAGATTTTCCTTTATCAGCCATATTAATGTGACTTCAGGGAATTCATCCTCTTGAACAGCAAGCTTCTTGCAGAAATGTCTTGACTTGGGCTTTGACATTTTAGTGAAAAGTCTCTGGAACATTGAGACTCTTTGCGGGATGGCTTCTCGTTTGGAGTAATCATATTCCGACAATACTGCTCTAATGAGTCACACACAGGAACAATGAGAGCTCATTTTTTGAACAATTCTCTTTCGAAATTTATTCACACCCACAGCTTGATAGTACGATTCATCAGTATGATTGCCGGAAAATCCTATCGTCTTTTGGTATGACCTCCCAGGTATAACGATATCTTTTGGTGAATACGTATTCTTCTGGGGGTGTAAAGCCTTGTTGGTATTCTCAGGGTAACTTATTGTTGCCTTTGAGTGATCCAAGGTTATGTCAACAGTCACATGTTTAGAACCACCCCCTTACGGGTGTGGAATCTTAACGGGCTCTGAATGCTGATTTTGTATAACTCCAGACTTTGGAATCCAAACTTTGTAGAGTTTTGGTGGTTCTTTAGCCACCGTTTCTTTCTTCCTTTCTCGTCTTTGTTGTGAGAGAGCACGGGCATGAGCAACGTTTGCATGACATTTTTGTATACGTCCTTTGAGGGTCGAACGTGCCTTTTTGACGAGAGTTCATTCTTCCATCGTTAGTTTATCAGAGATATGAGTGATTAGTCGTTGAGACAACTGAACCACTCGATACCTCCTCGACTCAAGGTCCGCGTGATAACGAACCCCGTCGGTTTGTTCCAAAGCCTTAGCCATTTGGTGAGCGTGGCACTGACGTTGTCTCTGACGAGCCCTCTTCGTTAGTGCCAGCGAGCTTTGATTCAATAACTCTTTAATTGGAGAAGAGTCATTATGAGCAGAGAGATTGCGAGTAGAATCCTCAGCAACAATCAAGCGAGAGTCTTCATCTGTAGTGTTCGACGGAGTCAAAAACTTGAAAACCTCTTAGAAGATGAAATCTTCCTGCATTTGTGAGGCGAGGAAGACTTTGAGGATGAGGATGACAGATATTCCTCAAATTTTGCTTGGTCAAATTCGTACTCGACCGTGGATTCAATCGGTATCTTGATCGGCTACAACACGACGGTCTCGGCAACGAGACCGTTGGCTCCCACTGTGGTCGCCAGTTTGTTTTCATCAAAAGTTGATTTTGTTATGGAATTTATCATATCTTCGATCGATTACAACAAATTCGAAAGAAATAGCCTTTTTGTAAGACTTCTTTTACACAACAAAAAGAAAATTACAACCTTTTAGAAACAAACGCAGGATCGTTGTTTGGATCGCTGCTTGCGCGGGATCTTTGCCTGTGCCGGGGGTGCGTTAGCCCGTGGACCACCGAATCACAGATTCTGATTGAATTGTGAAGGCTTTGGGGATTCTTTCTTTGTTTATCGAAGTAGGAATTTGAAGTGAATATCTTATCAAAGTAAGACGATCACTCTTTTTAAGATCAAGTCAAAGCTCGAATCTCAAGGAATTGCCAGAAGCTCAGGAACTCTGCTCTGTCTGCTCTAAAATGCTCAGCCTTCGTTAGTAACGACCCTAGGGGGGTATTTATAGCCTCCGGGAGCAGTTCAAGTAAAAACACAAAGTTTAGAGAAAACGTGCCCGCGAGACAGCGTTTGCTATCTCGGCGACCGAGACAGTGTTTGCTGTCTCGGCGGCCGAGATAGAGTTTACTATCTCGGGTTCCGAGACAGTAAACACTGTCTCGGAAAACCCAACTGCCCAGCGGTTTCCACTGTAACTGTCTTCCCACGTTTCAAACTCCGTTATTTTGATAGTTATCCACGTGATTCTCACCCACGACGTTTCCCATGTTCTTTGACAGTTAATGGACACGTGTCGGCGGTTATACAAAATGGTTTCTGATCCTTCGAGAGCTGTCTCACGTGCGAGACAGTAAACACTGTCTCGCACTGCGAGACAGTAAACACCATCTCGCATGCGAGACAGTAAACACCGTCTCACACGGCGAGACAATAAACATTGTCTCGCGTGCCGAGACAGTCTACACTATTCCTTGTGTTCTTTTGATCTTTGGATGATCTCCTCTTGAGCTGTATTTGGATATCTTTCAGCATTTTTTGACGCCTACACTGTAAACTTGAGAAGGTAGCGAGATGTATGGCAAAATTTCGTGAAGCCCATTGCACGACAAAGAGATATATATAGACACCAAGGGTAACACATGGAGAAATCAGAACGACCACCCCTATTCAAATAAGCAGGCGAGATCGACCTTGAAATCTAAACGTGCATCCCGAAAAATGAGGCATCGCTCCCTTTTACTCCATGACCGCTCCACACAAAAAGTGAAATGATAGCGTTACTTATCAATCAATAAAGTCATAAAGTTTTTTCAATAGTGTCCTTTCGCTTGCCCAATAAAGGCGCTTTGGAACCCACTAAAATTACAACTGTTCAAATCACAGTCGACACGACTTGTTCCCCCTATGAGCCAACAACTTGCATAATTGACCTAGGACGCGGTATTAGTCAACCCTTCATGAAGTCAACTCGAAATAATAGAGGCTCTGTAGAGGGTAAGATTTGTCTTAACCTCCAGGGAGACTGAATCTCGTCTGTATTAGTCGGCCTGCTCACGGATGAAGTTCACCCGCTCAACTGGGCGATCCGCCAGGCGATCATAATCTCGCATGCATGTCTGATTTGCCTACAGAATCAAAAGTCGGATTCACCCACGCACTCAAGCGACAAATCAGGCGGCCAAAAAGCACGCCAGATACGCCAGAATACTTGGCGGCCATAGTATCACGTACAGTGATGGGCTTCCCATTTCACGACATGAAGGAAAGGAGTACAGTACTTCGAGCCCATCAAGTAGCCGCTCACGGTACTAGTGGCTAGTCAAATCCATCCAGTCGCTGGATATCGCCTGTATACTTAACTCGCGTACACGAGTTAAGTTCGATCAAGCAACCAAGGTTCGCCTGAACGACCAAGCAAGCCGCCAAGCAATCGACCAACATGCCAGACTCGCTCGAGTACTAGGCAACCACAGTATCACATACAGTGATGGGCCTTCCCACTTCCCACGATGTGAAGGGAAGGAGCGTAGGTACTCCAAGCCCATCAAGTGTTCGTCCACAGTACAAGTGAGAAGTGTGGTATCTCCCAACAGTACATGGTCATATCCCATGATTCAGGGAGCAGCCATGTTGTCTCTCCTCTATTTAAGAATCTCTTCTGGCTACAGGAAGGGGGTTGGGGAGCTGGGAAGCTCGAAAGATTCGAAATTCGTTGGTTCATACGCAGTTCATTGATTAACATAATCAGCTAACTGGACCATCATCCTTGAGCTCTCGGCCTTGATCACCACTGAACTCGGAGACTCAAACTTGTTTAAACACGAGCTTCTATTGCACACTGAAGCTCACCAGCAACCTTGGTCAAATCGTCCAAGGGAAGCAGACTCAGTGCAAGAACTGAGCGAGGCATCGTATCGCTACCAAAGTTTCTACATTAAACAAAGAGGGCCTTCCCTCCGCTTTTGTTGTAGTTTCGATTCATTAGTTTGTAATAAGCCATTCTTATCAATGCAAACGAAATCCTTATTTCGGGAGATCAAAATTTACACCTACAGAAGATGGCGACCACAGTGGGAGAAGCTATTTCCTCAACCGAAATGGTGCTAGCTCAATTCGACGAGGCCAGGTACGAAGAGTACTTGTCCTCCTCCTCTGGTAGCGATGCATCCAATAAACATCACTGAGTCGTGTGTAGAGGCTAACCTCAAACGGTCAAAGCACCCGTGCTTGAGAACCCCATCCGAGTCATGGCAGGGGGTCAAACTTCCCCAAAAGCGATCAAGGCCAAGCCGAAGGCCAGAAACACTGAGCGAAATATTGCTAAATGGGTCGCTAAATAACCCTCGCCAACTGCCACTCGAGAAGAAATGGTGGTTCGTCTTGGCATGGACCATGCTGTCTTGATCTGCCCGGACGCTCCTCTCTCGAGAAGTACCCGGCAACGACGACGATAGGCCCTCGCCCGACAAGAGACTCAGACCTTCGCCTCGTGTGACGGCCTGAACTACTATTTGGGTCTGAAAAATGTGAGACGGAGACTCAGCCCTTCCAAGGCTGAGGAGGTCACCAGACCAGGTGAACTCCCACGTTCAAGCGAGATTCACCCTGGCTATAACATCTCCTATTCTGGCGAATCCAACGCTCCAGGCGGGCTTGCCAAAATAGGCGGATTTCACTTCTCAGGTCACATCCCTGAAGTGAACAGACCGCCCAGGTCAGGCAGGTCTACTCAAGCAGACAGGCCGCCAACATCAAGTGAGCCACGTCAAGTCCGCTCGATAGATAGACGTCGCGGCCAAGCGAGCCTTCACAATAAAGGCAAAGTAGTAGGCAAGACGTCCCGAGTTCGCCTACGTGAGCAAGCGGTCGAAGTTCACCAACAGGCGCAAACTCGCCCGAGCGCGGCGACTCACATGTCAAGGCGAACCCGCCCAACTCCAGCACTTAACCATCCCTCCCGAGGTGCGTAAGGGGTTCATCTAAACCCAAATCATGCAGCCACCTAGCTGAACCATCTGGCCCTAGGGGTTATCACCAACCACCTGTGGAAGATCTCCGAGGATACCTAACTCGCATATGCACCATACAAGAGGTGAGTCCGCAATGTTATTATGAGAGACTCATTCAAGCAGTACTCACTGACTGCCAATGTGTGGGAGTGGAGAGGCCCTCGGTATTCAAAAGGCTCACTCAACAGCCCTCCAAGACGAGATCCTCGAGTCGGAGGTAGCACCGGCGGAAGAGACTCGCCGACGACGATTTAGAGCTCCCGTCCGCTACAATCAACATGACGGACAGGGGTAAGGCCGTGCTTTCTGGTTCTCCAGATTCAGACTCCTTCCTGGGGCCTAATCATCCGCTTGTTCAACGTGAACAAGGCGGTATATTCTAACATACCCATAGTCGCACGGGGGTGAGCATTGGGTTTGATTATTCAACCTTAGCACCTCCCTCCGGTGGTGAAGACGAGGTTTGCTCAGCGACAGCCACGTCCCAAACCTCACACTCGAGCCGGGACACACTGGCAAGAGTATACATGGCTGACACCACTAATGATCAGACGGTTGCCAAGAAGTTCGAAGAACAACAAGCAACCATCGACTCTTTAAAGGAGATGTTGGAGCAACTTCTGAACAAGAGGAAGAAGAAGAAGAGAGCCCCGCACACCTTACAACGACCGACGGGGAGTAAAGAATGGGGACCTCCTCCTCATCCAGCGATTGAAATGGAAGATAATGTCGATCCACATTCCGATTACTCTTCTAAGACATTGCTAGGAATGTCGCACACTGGGGGTAGTGCCCACGATAAGAGGTTCGATGAATTCCAAAGCCAACTTAACGCTTTGAAACTCTAACAGAACATGAACAAGCTGGGGGTGGTCCGATCATATCCTGTCAAATGGGATACAATCCTATACCCAGCGAAGTTCAAGCTGATCAGCTTGGTGCAGTTTGATGGTAAGGGCTCACCCTCATAGCACATCTACTGCTTTACGGCACAGATCGGGTTCCTCACGGGGAACAATGCTATTCTCACCCGGTTGTTCATAGGCACCCTACACTGATCAAAATGTGCCGCAACAATCTCTCGATCCATATTCTGTCAGGGCGAGCAGGAAGGAACTTGTTCGCCAGGGCGAGCAGGTGGAAAATATGATCAAGAGGCTGGAGGCCAAAGAGCCTCACCCTAAGAAAGGAGTCGTAGAGCCGACCGCGCTAAAGAATCCTCCTCGAACAAGAGGAAAGGAGATCATGGCCGTCGATTCCACTCCGACGCCCAAAACAGCACAAAGACCGAAGCCCAGGCAGTTCGAGCAACGCCCTCCAAGGAAATACGACTTCAGGGAGGACTAAGTGGTGGCAACATTCGACACTCTCCTCAAGAGCAATCGAATCAAGCTACCGAAAGTCACAAAGCCTGAGGAGACGAACAAGATTAGTGACCCGAGTTACTGTGCGTACCACAGGTTCCTCGGTCATCACACCTCTAAGTGTTATATCCTCAAGGACAAGCTCCAGGCCCTCTACGACACAAGGGTCCTAAAAAAGGAGAAGGTACAAAAGCAGGTGACCACGAATATGATCACCTTAAGTTTTGGAACAGATCTCTCGGAGGTTTAGGCTCCGGTAGGGGTAACTCCTATCCCCAAGGCGGTCCTAAAAATCACTAACGACGACCCTCACAATCAGCGAGGGAAAGGTTTAGTACCCCAAATTTTGCTGTCAAGACCTCCTCAGCGATGAGCAGTGGGCTACAAAGCCCTCAAGGAAGACCAAAAGTAGACCTTGTAATGTCATCTCCGCTATTCCGGATGGAGACCAGACTACAGTATCTGCCCTCACCGATTCCGATGAGGAAACTGCCGCCCTTGCTACTAGAGCAGGGAAGGAATTCGCTAAGGAGTATCCCGTAAGGACGGAAGACCCAACGGGACCTCCCACGAGGCTATGTGCAGCAGTTCCTCCGAATCCCGATAGGCCGAGCTCGAGCAATCAACCCTTCCGATTCAACGTACTCGCGTAGCTGAAGAACATCCCTGCACGAATCACCATGTACGACCTTCTGTGGTTATCAAGACCTACCCGGGAAGCTCTACAAGAGGCATTGGCTGACTCGGAAGTCTTCGCCACACACTTCTTGAGGGAAGAAGATGTGGAGGGGAAATGTACGCAATACTGCTAAGTCACCGAAAGGCAGGCCCCTTGCATCATATTCACTCCCGAGGACATACTCATCAAAAGCACCTCTCATGATCGACCCCTGTACTTCACAGGGTACGTCGGTTCATCAAAAGTGGATTGGATTCAAGTCGACCCGGTGTCAGCACTAAGCATCATGCCCCTGAAGCTGATCAAGCACCTAGGGGCACCCCTGAAGCGTCTATCCATGACTACCACGACTATCTTTAGCTTTAATACCACTGGAACTCGACCACTCGGCAAGATCTCTCTGAAGTGCCGAATAGGCGACATGAAGACAGAGGTGACCTGTTACGTCATCGACACCGAGCCATCCTACAACGTGCTCTTGGGATGTCCGTGGATCCACAATAACCGGATAGTCCCATCCACAAGCTTAAAGTATGTGGATGATTACGATCGGGTGAAAACAATAGTAGCCGACAAACAACCCTTCAAGGGCATCGAGAACTACTTTACAGATTCTCTGCTTTACCAAGATTCCGATGAACCATCGATTGAGGAGATTGAGAGCAGCAATGAGGTGAATAGTGAGCCCGAATACAGCGATGGCCTTGTCCTGAATGATTTCAAATCAATTATAATCGGCTACGAAAGCCACAATGTAACCAACGTTGTTCAGGCGGAGGAGATTATCTTGAATGAGAAGTCCAACTTTGCTTACTTCTCGTCTCACCTGACATTTGAGGATGAAAAACACGGTGATATAATCGCGGGGTTGCACAATGATACTTCCTTGCACTTCACCGTCTACTCATCGTATGCCACAAATGGACAAGCGACCGAATCTTCACGGGCGGTATTTGTGGTACCAGTCTAGGGCAAGCATCAGAAAGGTATTGTCTTTGGGCGAATCGACCACCCCTTGCACACATTGTGGGATGAGTCCGAAGAGGAAGAACCCACGCCCTAGTTCTCGCAATACAGTCAAATTGCGAAGCACGTGATGAGAGACATGGGTTACGACTTTACCCGTCGAGAAGGCCTAAACTACAGCCGGGGGCGGAAGACGATCATCTGACCCACCTATGTGCCTAAGGAAAAGCCCTTAAACTACTTCCACAAGACTCGAAGAGGTTTAGGCTACGCCTCCTCCTCATCGGAGTTGTTCTGCAATTTCGGCAAGGATTCTGACAGTGTCCGCTCGGATGAGCGATCGTCAAAATCCTCAGCATGGGACTCGGACGTCAGAGTGGGAGATTTGTTCAAAGACCTCACGGTCAACATGACTACGGCTGATCCCACCGAGATGGCAGAGGACGACCAGGTCCCACTTTATGATGAAACATAGGACCGCCACGTCAATGCTGAGTGGAGCAGTCATTTTGAGCAACGTGAGCCACCCACTAAAGATAAAATCCTCCAGGTAAACATGGGCGACGAGGCTAACCCTAAGCCCATATTTATTAGCGGTAGCTTACCCCTCCAAGAGAATGAAGACCTCATTGTACTCATATGGGAATACATTGATGTCTTCGCATGGAATTATGAGGACATGCCCGGCCTTGATCCGCGGATCACCATGCATCGCCTTAACATCAGCTCAGACGCTAAACCAATCAAACAACAACAGAGACGATTTCGTCCACAAATCATGGAGGCAATCGAGGCTAAAGTAAAGAAGTTGATCGAATCTGGTTTCATCAGAGAGGAACAACACCCTGACTATGTAGCTAACATTATTCCAGTCATGAAGAAGAACGGTAAGATTCATCTGCATTGACTTCAAAAACCTCAATGATGCTTGCCCAAAAGATGAATTTCCCTTACCCATCATGGATGTCATCATTGATAACACATGCGGGTTCGAAAGAATGTCCTTTATGGATGGATTCTCAGGGTATAATCAGATCAAGATGCACCCTGATGATAAAAAACACACTTCATTCAGAACTCCGATGGGGGTGTATTGCTACACGGTCATGCCCTTCAGACTCAAGAATACCGGCACAACGTATTAGCACGCCATGAGCACGATCTCTCGAGATTACCTGCGAAAGATAGTCGAGTGTTATGTGGATGATCTAGTCGTGAAAAGTCGCAGCAAAGACGACCATCTCCAAGATCTGAAAGTAATGTTCGAACTCATGCGATCTCATCAACTTAAAATAAATCCCACGAATCATTCTTAGGAATGTCCAGCGATAAATTCGTGGGGTTCATGGTCACAACAAAGGGGATCCATATTGACCCGGATAAGGTGCGAGCTATCCAAGAGCTTCAACCACCCCGGAATCTCAAAGAATTAAGGGGTCTCCAGGGATGATTGGCTTACATCCGAAGGGTCATCTCAAACCTTTCGGGCAAATGCCAACCTTTCTCTAAACTAATGAAGAAAGATGTCTCTTTTGTATGGGATGAGCCATGTCAACGGGCATTCGAAGAGATCAAAGCTTATCTCTCGAGCCCGCCCGTCCTAGCAGCTCCGATCTCGCGGAAGCCATTCCTCATCTATATACGAGCTATGGAACACTCTCTGGGTGCCCTCCTGGCACAGAATGATGATGCTGACCATGAGCAAGGTATCTACTACCTGAGCAGGACCCTGCAAGGCGCCGAGCGATGGTACCCCATGGTCGAAAAAGAATGCCTAGCCTTGGTTTTCGCCATTCAAAAGATGCAACACTACCTAGTCGGCCAGACCATCCATATTATCTCCCGGATGAACCCCATCCGGGTCTTCATGACACAGCCCGGGGTGTTAAATTAGCGTCTGGCCAGGTGGGCACTCCTGTTGTCCCAGTACGACATCCACTTCATGCCACAGAAATCGGTCAAAGGTTAGGCCATCTGCGATCTCATGGCCAGCCATCTGCTGGGGGTGAAAACTGACCTGTTCGAAGACTTGTCGGACGAACCCCCCCGAAGTCAACACAACCTCCCCAGCAGAGGTCTGGCAGATGTTCTTCGACGGTGCGTCTCGTGTCGGCATGAGCGGATCTATCGTTGCGGGAGTGGGGGTAGTATTCACTTCCCCACATAACCATGTGCTACATCGAGCCTTTTCTTTGACCAAGCCATACACCAACAACATGGCCGAGTAAAATGCGCTACTCATTGGACTCGAACTAGCTAAGGATCTAGAGATAAAGCATCTCGAGGCCTATGGCGACTCTCAGCTCATCGTTAAGCAAATGACGGGAGAATATGAGGTTAGAAATGATGATCTGATCCCGCTCCATAGAACGGCTACCAAAATAGCTGAGTCATTCAAAAGCTTCCACATTGAGCACGTGCTTCGTTCTAAGAACACGCACGCGGATGCTCTGGCATCCCTGGCAGCTAACCTGGCCCTGCCATCAGGGACGACTCAACGCGTCGCGATCGCAAGCCAACGACTCTTCAAACCGTAGGACATGCTGGAGGTGAACACCACTCACCAGGTTTTGGATCAACTCGACCCGAAAGATTGGCGCCTCCCGATCATCGATTACGTCTTATACGGCACGCTGCCCGAAGACGCCAAAGAACGAGAGTCTGTCCGCTGACGTGCTTCAAGATTCTACTACGACTCGACCACGAAGACGTTGTACCATAGATCATATGATGGTCTGCTGCTTTGGTGTCTATCTCAGATAGAAGCACAAGAAGTTCTATGTGAGGCCCATAAGGGTGCGTGTGGAGCCCACCGGCCCGGACCCAAGCTTTGGGATTGGTTACGGAGGATAGGCTATTTTTGGCCTGGGATGGTCAGCGACGCGGTTGCTTACGCCAAGCGTTGCCACACGTACCAAATCCACGCTAATTACATGCACTGACCTCCTAAAGACCTGCACCCAACAGTGGTGCCATGGCCATTCAAAGCATAGGGGATGGACATCGTCGGACTAATATCCCCACCGTCGGCAAGAGGTCATCGCTTCATCCTCGCGATCACTGACTACTTCTCTAAATGGGCCAAAGCCATCCCTTTAAGAGAGGTCAAGACCAATGATGTGATCAAGTTCATCAAACATCACGTCATATACAGATACGACATACCTCAACGTATCATCCATGATAATGGTACGCAATTCGTTAGTCATGAATTCACCCGGTTCTGCGACAAGTTCAGAATCCAAAATCTCTCCTCTACGGCTTACAACCCTTCGACGAATGGTTTAGCCGAAGCCTTCAACAAAATAATTGTCAAGATCCTGACCAAGCTGACCTCCAATAGCAAATGCGATTGGAACGAGAAGCTAGGCGGGAGCTTATAGGCGTATCGCACGACGGTTTGCACACCTACCAGCACCACGCCTTACTCATTGGTGTATGGCTGTGGGGCTATTTTACCATTAGAGATTCAGATCTCGTCCCTCCGCATCGCTCTCGCAACGGGGATGACGACCGAAGATAATTATCAATGGCGTCTTGCAAAACTCTAAGTGCTAGACGAGAGGCAGCTTGAAGACCAACAGCACATTGAGTTCTACCAGGCCCGAATGGCCAAGACTTTCGACCAGAGAGTCAAACGTCGATCCTTCAAAGAAAGAGAATTGGTCCTCGCCATTCAACAACCAATGATTCTCACCTCCAAGAAGAAAAGTAAATTCCAACCTAAATGGGAAGGACCGTTCATAATAGAGTCAGTCTATTCGAACGGAGCTTATCGCTTAGTCAAACCAAACAGCGACAAGATCATGATGCCTATCAACGGCAAATTCCTAAAGAAGTACTACCCTTAGTCCTTCAAATACTCCCACTGGTGCAAGAGTCTAAACTGCCCTTTATACTCCCACTGGTGTAAGAGTCTAAACTGCCCTTTATACTCCCACTGGTGCAAGAGTCTAAACTTCCATTTATACTCCCACTGGTGCAAGAGTCTAAACTGCCCTTTATACTCCTACCGGTGCAAGAGACTAAACTGTTCTGGCTTCAAATACTCTGGCATACACGAGTATGAGCCACTGTTTACAGGAGATCCCTAAAGAGCAGTACATATGGTGCTCTTAGAGACAACCTAGCCCTCACTTGGTCAAACCCTCCTACAGTCAGGACCGAAGCCGACCGTCAAGATAATCTTCACCTCTGATGGTCTCTCCCAAATCTCCCCCATCAGCCCTCTCCAATAGGACGACAATACGACTCCCACTACCATGTTAACATTACACCTCTGGCAAAATTAATTTACTAATCCTCTCCAAAAGGATGGTGAACCCACAAAGTCGCTCCAATCGCGACAATACCGTCAAGTTAACACTACACCTCTGAAAAAATTAACTTACCAATCCTCCTCAATAGGATGGTAGGTCCTCAAAGTCGCTCTAATTGCGATAATCCCGTCAAGTTAACACTACATCTTTGAAAAAATCAACTTACCAATCCTTCTCAATAGGATGATAGGTCCTCTTAGTTGCTCCGATCGCAACAAAATTCTATTATATTAATGACCACCTCTGATGGTTGGTCATGTTATTCCCGCGAGTAACACGGCTTAAGTAGTGACCTACCATGCGACGTGTTGCTACTTCGGTTAATAGTCACACTCCTACGTCCCTGAACTACCTGACCTATTCTGGGTATCCTAATACTCTCTTAGAATAACCGATGGGTAGCAGCTCACCATGCGACGGTCCCTACAGCAATCAATCGTCACACTCCTATGTCCCTGAACGATTCGATTATCCTCACGACGTCACCCTCGTGGATGACGATAATCATCAAAGGCGACTTATCAGGCGACATGCTCTAATTAGCCCCTCGAACAGCAACTCGCCAGATGGCGAGTCATTGTTGGGGCCTTGATCTGGTCGCATACACAAGCAACCGCTCTATTGTTCGGGCTAAAGTGTTAACCCCTCAAACCCACCTGAACTACAATGTGAGAGTCGGGATTAACCCGACCCCACGCTGCGAACAGCCAAAGGCGGAAGAGGGTCCTAGCGACTAAGTCTAAGACAAACTCGTCGAATGCCCACCACACTACCGAAAACAGTATAGCTGGCTCGACTCAGGCGACAAGCAGCGCAGGCGAGTCCAACACAATGACCGCCAAAGATCAATCAAAGAAAATTCTAAGTATAGATCAAACCAGAAAATAAAGAACAAGCTGTGCATGCAAAACCATAAATAAGCATAAGCGTGAAACACTCATGCAAACAGAGTTTTAACAGTGGCATGTTCAGAGATAAGATGCAACGAGCATCATCAAAAATTACAAACAGTGTACGTAAAAGAAGAACATTTTAAAGTAATTTTAGCAGGCTGAAAGCGGCGATCCTGGCCTTGACATTTGCAAGCTCCGTCGCGCGCCTAGCCTGGACCCTCTCCTCCTGTCGTTGCTGAAGCTTGGTGAGTGCAGCCTCGTCGCCTTCCTCTCCCTAACGAAGGAGTTGGAGCGTCCTCCGCCTCAGCAGCACGACAAACCCACGCCTTCTCGCGCTCGAGCCTCTTCAGCTTCGCCTCTCCCTCGAGGGACCCGGCGTCCATGAAGAAGGTAGCATCCAGATAGGCATCCATCTTCGCCAGAATGATGCGATGTTGCCTATGCAGGCGTCTAAGCAGAGCCTCCTATTTCAGGATGCGCCTCGCCAAGGCTTCGCGCTCAAACAGGGCACTCATCGTGAGAGGCGCCGGCTCAGAGTCGGCATGCACTAGCCCCTCCAGGCGGTACATCAGCCCCTCCAAATGGTGGAGCTCCCGTTCACAGCGCCGAGCGAGCTGAGGACCACCCACACGTTAGAGTTCCTCGAAGCATTCCTCCACAAAGGGGAGCATGTCGTGATATCTACCGACGCCCTGGCTGATGACAGTAGCCGTTCTGCATATGTCGTTCTCCAACTTCTGGAGGATGGTCGAACGCCGGACTGAGATCTGGAGCGGAGGACCCTTGGGTCGAACCTGCAGCAAAAGACGACGTCACATCAACACCGATGCAGTAGAGGAGGAAGCGACACCCTCCCCCTCGAAGACACCGGGATTAGACTCAGCAAGAAGAACTTTGCAAAAGTTTTCTTCAGGAAAATTTTCGTGAGCATGAGAACTCTAACAAGAGAATGGCGAGCACATTATATAGCCGAAAGCCCAACGGCTAAGATTCACTGCCTCAAAGGAATCAAGCGGCTTAGATTTCCAGCGACGTTTCGAGTTCGACGCCCATAAAAGCCTTGGCTTTTGGGACTCCAAATTGATGGTTCGGATCAAGCATGAAAGGCAAAGTGTCCTGTCACTTCGCAATTAATAAGGATTGAGACGCCCACATTGTCCTAGTTGGCAAGCATTTAGGCCCGCTGGCGGACACACGGCATGAACTCGCATGCACTTGAGTTCACCTGCGTTATGAACTCGCTTGCACTTGAGTTCACCTGTGGCATGAACTCGCTTGCACTTGAGTTCGCCTACGGCATGAGCTCATCTCTGCTTGAGTTCGCTTGCGACATGAACTCGCCTGCACTTGAGTTCGCCTGTGGCATGAACTCACTTGTGCTTGAGTTCGCCTGCGGCATGAACTCGCTTGCACTTGAGTTCGCCTGTGGCATGAACTCACCTGTGCATGGGTTCGCCTGCGGCATGAACTCACCTACACTTAGGTTCATCTTCGGCATGAATTCACTTGCGTTCGAGCTTCACCCGCGGCACGAACCCATCGAAGTTCCAGTTTTGCCTGTAAGCACAAACTCTCTTGTGTTAAAGCTTCACCCACAATATGAACTCGTGTGTACTGGAATTTACCCGTCGCATGAATCGAACGCTGGATAGCGATACACAAGAATAGAACAAAAAAAGGAAAAGAAAGTGCGCACAGCGTGTCAAGAGGTCAAGGAAACGTGGAGTTCATTCATTAGCTATTTCAAGGTAATACATTCGAACAAAGTTATGGTTCTACAATCAAGTCAGTCATAACATTACATCCAAGAAACAAAAAATTGGACAGGACATGTTGAGCCTACTCTTATCCCACGAGCTTATTTTAGGAGCTTAAAAGACGCTAGCTTGGCTCTAACCGCGGCTATCTTCTCTGCATACATAGCGTGAGCCTTGTCCTCTACCTCCTGCCGGACCCTTGCCTCGAAAGAAGCATTAGCAGCAGCATCCTCCTGAAGCAGCATTGGTAGAATATGCCTCTCCCTCGCAAGATCACCTTGCACGGTCTCGCCCTGAATGTGTAGGACCGTGAAAGTTGATCTCCCCTCGGAATACGGGATCATACCTAAAAAAATCAAGGAAGCGGTAGACTCCATGTCAGATTGCAATAGGCATTGCCGAAGATCCAAATGACTGATAAGGGACTCATTGTCTTCTATGTCTCACCTTCAGCACTCTCGCTATCACAGTCCGCGACGACGAGTTGAATCCAAGAAAAGTGTAACCTCGGACTCCAAATCCGCCTGCCGTAGGTCCTCCAACTTTGTTAAGAGCAATTCTAGATCAATGAGTCTCATCGAGCAGCGTATGACGAGCTTATAGTCACCCTGGCGCTAGATATGAGCCACACGATCTGAGAGAGACTGCTTCAGATCCTTAAAGGTACCATGACCCTGATCGACGAGCGAGATCTCCCGTTTCACGGCACTCTCCAATTCCTCAACCTGGGCCTGCAAGTTGACAGAGCCTGAGGGTTTGGACCCCGGACCGCGGCAGGGCACGACGAACGAGGAAGAGGTGCCACTCCTCGTCTTCTTTGAAGCAGAGGCTTTCGCTCGCGGTGACATCCCGAACGAGAAGGGAACAAGTGAACACAATGACCCATTCGACGAGAAAAGAGAGACCAAAGGTGTGCCTATCGTTCAACGGTCCATATTGGGTGGAAGGAACGAAGAGCTTCCATTACACCGCTTTTAATGTGAAGCGACGTGCCCACGTCAGCCCAACTAGCAAGCACTTGAGACCGCAACCGTACACGTGGTTAGCCCTAAATCAGCGTTCATCTCGCCTTTGGTTCAATTTGCCCGTGGCTAGCATTCGCCTGTGGCTAGAGTACGCCCGCAGCTTGAATCCGCCTGTGGTTCGAATTCGCCTATGGCTAGAAATCCACCCACGGCGACCCTACAAAGAAAGATAAAAGCTGAAGGATAAGAGGCGACAGCAACAAAGAAGAACATTTACACAAACACATTTGGAAAATCAAAAGAGCATGACATTCACGCAGTTTTAAGATAATACATTCAAACAAAGTTATGATTTTACAATCAAACAAGTCATTGACACAAAATATCTTAACAGTGCCCAACCCGGAGAGCCTAGTCTAAGAGACTGAAGGACGCAAGCTCCGCTTTAATTACGGCCACCCTTCTTGCATGGTCCTTCTAGGCTTTGTCCTCAGCTTCCTTCTGGGTTCGATCCTCGAAGGTTGAGTTGACAGCGGAATCTTCTTGGCGCAGAGTCTGAAGGTTTCGGGTTGCCTCTTCGACAGCCCTGTCAACGTGGGCTCTCGGATTGGAGCCCCCCTAGAGTCGTCTCTGCTTGCTCCAGCTCAGCCCTCAGACGGGATATAGTGGAAGTGAAGACGCCTATCCGCTCCTCTAGTGAGTGCTGTTGGTCCATCAAAAAGGCGACGTGGGACTCCAAATCCGCTATTCCCTTCGAGCGAACCTCTTGCTCCCAGGCCTCCCGATGCCGAATACGTGACAAGAAGTGGTCCACATCAGCCGCGGGGCCCACTTGTAGCAGAGCCTCCAAATGCATCAGACGTGATTCCAGGTAAAGAATCCTCGGCATATAACGTGCAGCGAGACGAGATTCGCCCAACCGCCTGAGGTTGACTATGCAATCCAGGAGGGACTTCTTAAAGTCAGCATAGGTCCCAAGGCCAAGGCTGACGAGGGAAATCACCTGCTTTGTGGCATTCTCAAACTCTTTAATACGAGCTTGTATAGATAGGGAACCTGAGGAGACAGGCTCTTGACCCGGAGCGAGCGCTGCAATGGGTGGAACCTCGAGACAAGGCTCTGCTCTAGGCGGGGGAGCAAGTGGCGAAGCAGAAGAGGTCGCAACTCCCTTGGATTCGTCATCAGAAACAAGTATGGGCTCGGCCCCATGCTCTCCGGTAAAGGGCATCCCCTCCCGAACTGCACAAACGACAAAATAGAAAAGAGTTAAGAGAAGGAGGTATCACCCCGTTCGCGATCCCCTAATCGAACTGAACAAAGACCTAGACCTGAAGGTACCTTCAGCGGCAGCGGCTTCGGCGGTGGAAAAGGAGGAGACCCCCTTGCCCTTCTTTGAAGTAGTCCTCTTCACCTTCGGTGCCATCACAAACACGGCAGGAGGAAGTGTGTGTTTTTCTTCGAAGAAGACAACTAAAACCACGACACCCCTTAATGTAGAGGGAAGGGCATTAAATACGCAAGCCAGGGACGATCGCCCACCATTCGATTGGACCGTTCGAATCGAACAGTCACAAGTAAGGCGAGGCGATACCGAATCTCGCGCGAACGATCGATATGTGTCGGTTTCCAACATGATCTCTGGCCAACGGCTCAGATCGAGCACGAAGAACCGGGAAACCCCCCACTACGCCACCTTTAATATGAAAAGACACGCCCACGTCGTCTTAACTAGCAAACCCGTTAATCCCAAGCGAACACGTGGCCCACTAAAAGTGAGGCCCGCCTACGAGGCGAATTCATCATTCAAATTTGTGCGCTCTAAGCTCGCCAAACGGCTTAGGCTTGTACACTATTATGACCTGCCTAACTAAGGCTTAATTACAGTTGGGGTTCGAACCACCTTTGAGTTTGCCTGAAGACTAAACCAGATTGGGATTCTAACAAGGCTTGAACTATTCTCGGTTCCGCCTAAAGCTGAAGTTCGCCTACAACAGGCACTTGCTCATGGCCCGAAGTCACCCGGTGCAAATCCACTGGCGGTTAACTTGTATATCGCACAGTATGGATGGTGAAAAAAATGCGTACACTGAATAAGGAGAACAATGACCGAGACAAAAGTACGATTCTATTCATAAAAAAAGGATCGGGATACAAGGACAACAGCTAAAATTACAAAGCCCTCAATCAAGACTCCACCTCACAAATCTCTTCGGTGTGTTTAAGCTCGAGCCTCTGCAGAATCTCTTGGCGGATGTCCTCTTCAGAGCGTGAAAGTAGGTCTTGGATGTTGAACCTTGCCTCCTTGAGGGCTCGACTTTTCTCCTCGATGGCATCAATAACCAACTGGTGTTTGGACCCAAGTTCCTCTAATTCCCCCACCAGCTGCTCGCGAACCTTCTCCTGGGTGAAAAGGCTTGCGCATTAGTGATGGTTTGCTTGGTCTTCTCTATATCCGAAGACAAGCGGCAGATGCGGGAGTAATCCTTGTGTTGCTCTCAGCTTACTTCCTCATCCTCGGTCGTAACGCGCTCCAGCTCCGCCATCAGCCTCGCCTCCAGTGACATTGTCTCCTCCAGTCTACGATTGCGCTCCTCTAATGCTATCTGGACCTCGCCGGACACAAGATGGAGGATCTCGAAACTCGTAGTGTGAAGGGCAACCAGCTGTCGGATAGTCCGTTCTGCCTCCTCCAAACGTTTAAAGTACGGATTGGCGGTGGAGGGACCCAGCGTCTTAATCAAGAAGCCTATGTGGTATTCAAGAGCATCCTTGAACTCCTCAAAAGGATAACTTTCTTCCAATGCGAGCCTAATGTTGTCTGCAAGGGTGTCTTGGAGGTTGGCAATGGTTTGATCCACCAACTTCATGCGCGCACGAGCCAAGGAGGAGAGGGTAGCCTCATCGACCGCCGATGTCATCGCCAAAGCCGGGATCAAAACACTAGTGGCCATGATGGCGAGAGTGGTAGTAGAAACCACCGAGGCCGAGGCACAGACCGACACCATCGGGGCCTCGGCCACGGATCTGACTATGATCTCCACGGTCGTCGAGATAGGGAGCGAGGGATCAACCATCACACGGGTGGATGCGTCCCCTTGGACAGGCGCCTCCTGGGCTGACAATCCTCTATCAACCAATGCTTCTTCAGGGATGTGAGCTTCCCCTTCAGAGTCAGACATCCCCTCGTCACTTGACATCGTCTCATGGATCAATTCATCATCTTCGCTATCTGTTTCACTACCCTCCTCAGCCGATTGGCCAGCCCGAGAGGGGGAATACTCTTTTCCAGCAGCATCCGAGGTCAGAGCAGCTGCAAATATAGGAAGGAGGTTAACAATAACTTCTGAAAAGAACCCCATGGGCGGTTCAGTAGAGATTGATCAACGATGTTCGACCATGCTCTTACTTGAGTCGCAATGCTCTGCCTCATCTCCTGTCCCCCCTTCTTCATCGGAAGAAATGGAGATCGCTTCCTCAACCGTACCTGCATTAGGTCAACGCAAACATCAGATAATGCTAATTCGACCCTGCACCTGAGGGTATGGCGCTAAAGGTTACCTCTTGGTACAATAGTTGGAGTCGTTGAAACCGCCGCATGTTGTTCAGCAGCAGATGACGAAGGAACAACCTCCAAAGTTGTCGGAACCGTCCCTGAGGCGGTAAACGAAGTGGGCGCAACGCCACTAGTCGCAGGGATAGCCACCCTAGGAATTAGTACAAGAGTGGCGTCATCCTGGCCTCCCGCCACTCCGGTAGCCTCAGCCGCCTCCTTGTGACGGACCTTCTTGGCCACCTCCACCCTGGAACTGTCGACCGCGGCCTCACGTTGACACTTGGAAAGAAGCGAGCTGCTGGGAGCCAGGATCGGCATCCCCAACCGCCCAGTGATTGATCCCCGTACCTGTTCCAGGCGTTCACCCACTCGGGCCAACTCATCAGATTCTCTCGATCCATCATCGGGGTCCAATTGAGGATAAGGAGACGGAGCGTGAGCCGCAAATTCCCCGAAGTCTCCCAAGCCGGCGTAAAGATCCTCAGCCTCCTCAACAGGGACCTCTTCAAACCATTCCTCCATAGTTTGGCAACCCCTTCACCTTGAGGGATGGGGAGCTACCCTCGAGCGGTGCCCGCACTCTGCCAGGCAAGAACTCTGAAGCCGAAAGCCCTCAGGGTTCACGCTGGCACCTCGATACCATCGGTAATAAGAGAGTGAATGGCGAAGGTCGCGATCCTTAGCCGACAATTCAAAGTGTGCATTGGTGCAGCCGGCGTGGGTCCAGAACAACCCTCGCGTGCCATCGACAACCCTCCCTCATAATATAAATGAGGGTTGACGTTTCCAACATAGAGCTGGTCGTACCCGAATTGACGAGCAAACATACAAGGGAAATAGGGCTCGAGGTAACACACAGAGCCCGTTCGCAGGACGTGGTACCCCGGCCAGATGTTAATCAACCATCGGAAGGCGTCACAGGTGAGGACGGTGCTATGATCCGCCGTCGACACGTCCTGAAGCGACTCTTCATAGCTACCCCCAGTGAAGTAAGAAAAGAATTGTCGGAAGTTGTAATGACCGAAATAAGACAACATCTTCCTCATGTTAGTGACGTCTTTACACTTCCAAGAGCATCTTTCCAGGCGTTGGACGAACGGGACAAATTCCCCCTCCTGGAGAACCGCTGGGGTTGCTCATCAAACACTCACAGTGGTATACGAACCACGTCATCAAGTAAGTGTACGACAGCCCCATTGTCAGATTGGGAGTCCTAGCGACTTCACCTTCTCCCTCATCAACATACGGCACATGGTAAAACTGATTTGTCAGTGTACGAAGCCCCCTTTGGATACAGGCCACTGTTGCCGACACTAACGCATACGGCCTCCCATAGGCCAAGCGTAACGCAGGGTAAACCACCTCCACTAGGAGCGCCTCGAAGGAGTGAGTGGGAACCACACACCTTTTTAACCACAGCATGAGATATCCCACGAGCAGAGCCCTTGCGGATATGGGAGACTTGGCCAGATAGTGGAACGATTGAAAGGTCATTCCGAATGGGAACCCACCCTCATCATGCTTAAGGGTTACGGCGGCTCCCCCTATGGCCACCCGTCTCTCCACCTCGGCCTGGTCACACTCGCCCAGTGGTAGAGTAGGCCTCCCCTTGACATTATTCCCCGGGAACAGGTAGTCAGCCCAGTTCTTATGACTAATCCCTGGAGCCCTCTTCTTCTTGCCTTTATGGTCCACTACACCCATGGTGTTGAGATATATGTGGTAGTGGCTGAGCAATTCTCACAAGGTCTCTACCATCAGAGGGAACCAACCCAAAAGATAGTCGATCTCGTCTTGACCTGGTACATACTCTTTGTAGGGGAAGCTCCCCAAAGGCAGCCACGATACATCATACATCTCGTGGAGGGTTATGCTAAGCTCGCAATTAGGAGTAAAGAATGTACCGCTCTCCGAATAGTAAAGTTCCAGGATATTGTGGAACTGAGGAGCGTTGATCTTTAGGCCATGCTAGGTGGCTCGGATAGCCATGAACAGCTCTGAGCCCGCAAGGTCAGAGTTCTTGGTCAAGATGTACTCGGTGATCTTAGACCACCAGGTGCTACTACCAGGCACAGAATGGATACATCCCGGAGCCCTGAAGTTCTTCGGAGGAAATTGCCCCCCGGCCGGGAAGAAACGGTGACGGAAAGTCTCCGCCACTGCAGTCGTTTTCCCTACGAGCCATTCATTGTTCAGCGAGCCGTGATGTAAGGCGACCATGCGCTTACAAGAGCTGTCGACCTCATACCCCATGGTCGATCCTGTGAAGACCCCACAAACCACCCCATCTTGGATAGGGGTCAGATCCAGTTCATCGTTCTTGGGATAGCGAGCGACCGTAACTCAACGATCGAGAACCCCCTCGGCATACTGGGGAGATAATAGTAGACTCCATCCACGACACGAAGCCATTTACTCTCCCCGAGCAGTAGAGCTGAAGGGTTGGTCACGACATCACCAAACATGAACCGGGGCTTTCTCAGCTCCGTCCTGGCCATGTCTGTCAGCGATGCATCAGTAATCAACTCGCGCAACGTAAGATGGTGCCCATCAGTCACTCTCTTGACCAACTCCTCCGGCTTGTTAGCAGCGAACACGGGCACCGGATGAAGAAGAGGGAATCGGGAGGGCGCCGTATAACCCGAGTCACTGGCGAGGCTAATGGCAACACCCTTCGGGAGGGCCTCATCAGAAAACGTGGCTACAAAACAAAGCCAAAGGATTAGAACCGAATCCACATTTGGAATCAGAAAACTTTTAAGTCCTCCAAACAGGCGAATCTCATCAAACGGATCCCGCCTGATGAGACTAAGTCCACCTGACAAGACTAAGTCTGCCTGGCTAATACCGAGTTCGCCTGACAAAGGCAGAACCCGCCTGACAAAGGACGAACCTTCCTGTTAGGCTAGATCTTCCTGAAGATAATTGAATCCGCCTGATAAAAGATAAGATTTTGTGACAGGGACTGGATTCGCCTAGCAAAGGCTGAATCCGCCTGAAAAGGGGGAAATTCACCCAAATCAGGGGAATTGCCAAAATAACAAAATCCACAAAAGAAGACGAACAAATAGTGCTCGTCTTCTCAGTTCAGCATCATTCATCAACACAAGGTCGTTGGACTTACTCGAATGTGCTCCAGAGACGCCGGCCCCAGTACTAGCGACAGTGTCGCTAGAAGGACCGCCTGGGCCCTTTCTCTTCGAAGCACACCTCTTAGACTTTAGCACCATATCAGAGAGTCGAGAAAGAAACTTGAGCTTTTCTCTTTGAAAGGTTTGAGTGGGCAGAAGTTCCTGAGCACAATAGTCTCTAAAAGAAGAAGACGAAGTCTATTTAAGGGCGAGACGCCTGTGATTGAACGGCGTGGCCACGATCGAAATCGACGGTCTGGATCACTCTCAGCACTTTGATCTTCAGCGGTTATAGAAAAACCATCGAAATGAGGAACAAGTCGGGCGAGTCGAATTTGGAACCCAAACCAAGAGAGCATTCGCAACCGAATCTAACGGTCGGGGTTAAAATGACGGCCACGATTCAGCATCACGCGAGGCACATGGAAGCGACGTCACCTTGTCGAATCGCATTTAATGCAGTCTGACAAGCCCATGCGGCCTTAGCTGGAAAGCATGAAGCTCCGCCCGCAAGACACGTAGCTCCCAGGACTCGAATCTTGCCTATGGGGACAAATTTCACCTGCGAACGCGTACCTCATCGTCACCACTTCAAATTTCACCCGTAAGGACGCAATTCGCCTGCAAACGTTAGACGTGTTTTGCCTGTGAGAACGAATTTTGCCTAGAAAGCACTAATCGCCTGTCCGGTCTAATCCGCCTGCGCGCGCGAATCCCGTGTGTAAATTCTCCGCTTGCCTGAGTGATCGAACTCATCCAAAGCGTCGAACGTTCAAATCGCCCGGATAAGACTAGCTCACCCACGTGATCCAACCTACTAGGCGATACAACCCACCAATACTTCTGTCGGGCACGTCCACAAGTAACGGTCATGTCAGGATAAGTCGTTACAACACGACCCAACCAGACCACGACCTGACGGATAACCCATACCCAAGCCTCGAATGGCCCGGGTTAGGAGAGAAATCTTAGCATTAAGTCTAAGAGAAATCTCTTCGACAACTCATCATACTGAGGGGAATAGTACGACTAGTCCGATTCAAACGGTAATCGGTAAAGGCAAACCAAACCCGTTGAAGGCTGGGGATTTGCCAAAATTCCTAAAAGTTAATCAGCAAAGAGGAAACATGCGCATGAAGTATAAAGAAGACAATAGATAGACAAGAAAAAAATGAAAATCCATTCATGTCTAACTTAACAATGCGTTAAAAAGTTATGGAGATACATTCGGAACAAAGACATAACAAAGCGATAAATATCGACCCTACACTAGTTCACTTAGAGAGGTAAGTTCAGCTTTAATGGCGGCTATCTTCCTCGCCCGGTCTGCTTGAACTTGATCCTCCGCCTCCCTCCGGATCCTGGCCTCGAAGGACGCGGCAGCAATAGAGTCTTACTGACGGAGTGTCTGAAGAGCCTGCATCTCCCTCTCGACAGCAGCATGGATGCTTGTGCTTTTAATCTGCAAGCCTTTCAGAGTCTCTTCCTCCTCTAGAAGCTGGGCCTTCATCCGAGCGATGGTAGAGGTTGAGGCACCGATCTCCGCCTACAGAAGACGCTGTCGGGTGAGTCGATGCACGACGAGAGCCCATTTATCTGATAGGTCCTTCTCTCGGACCTCCCGCTCCTGCACCCCCTTTAATTCGAGCCTGAGCCACGAGACGTTCCACGTCCGGTGCCGGGTCGATGCGCAACAAAGTCTCCAGGCGCGTCAGGAACAGCTCGAAGCATAGAAGCCTAACCAAATGAAGCGAAGCCTCACGAGCTTCACCCAGGCGCTTAAGATCAGCTATGCGTTCCATAAGAAAGGGCTTAAAATCAGCGTAAGTCTCCCAACCAAGGCTAACGATGGAAATCGCCTGCCTCATGGCATTCTCAAGCCGCCTGAGAAGGCCCTGCACAGACCCGGGGCTCGGAGAGACATATCCCTGACCAACCGGAACCATGGCAATAGGTTGGATCAGAAGGGAAACCCCTTCGTCAGGAGAAGGAAACTGAGTGGACCGTTGGGGGGAAGCATAGGCGGGTTCCTCCTCCTCATCGTCCGAGAGAACAATGGGATCAGGGCGCACGGCCTTCGCCTTCGCAGCTCGTGCACTCATTCTCGAAGCCATCTCGAACCTGGGGAGCTTGAGTTCTCTCTAAGAGGTTAGAGCAGGAGGATTTACGTGTGTAGAAATTCTCCCACGGAGGAGATGAATCAGCACTATATACACGAGATCTTAACCGTCAAGATTCGCTAACTACGCAGAACGAGCGGTTCTGATTCGGTAGTTCCAGGCGTGCGGATACGAACAAGATCTGCGACTGAAAGGCGGCATTGAATCTGCATCTCAAGGTGAACGCGCGAAGATGAGGTGTCATCTTAATTGACGAGCATGGGAATTACCCCATGGACACGCGACACCTTCTAATGAGCACGAAGTTTGCCCGAAGAAGTCTAATTCGGACGTCACCAGCCTCGCTTAAGCACGACCGCACCACTTGAGGTTCAACCAAAAAAAATCTTGACCCAGCCAAGGAAGTCGAATCCACACCACATTCGTCAGGAACCTATTTATTCAAAGTATTCCAGACCACACATGGGTTGATGTAGGTCTGAAAACTTTGAAGGGGGTCTTGTAGAGGGTAAATTTTGCCTTAACCTCTAGGGAAACTAAATCTCGCCTGTATTAGTCGGGCCTGCTCATGGACGAAGTTCGCCCGCTCAACTGGGTGATCTGCCAGGCGATCAAAATCTCGCCTGCACGTCTGATTCGCCTACAGAATCAGAAGTCGGATTCACCCACGCACTCAAGCGACAAATCAGGCGGCCAACAAGCTCGCCAGACACGCCAGAGTACCTAGCGGCCGCAGTATCACGTACAGTGATGGGCCTTCCCATTTACACGACGTGAAGAGAAGAAGTACAGTACTCTGAGCCCATCAAGTAGCCGCTCATGATACTAGTGGCTAGTCAAATCCGTCCAATCGCTGGATATCGCCTGTATACTTAACTCGCCTACACGAGTTAAGTTCGATCAAGCAGCCAAGGTTCGCCTGAACGACCAAGCAGGCCGCCAAGCAATCGACAAAAGTGCTAGACTCGCTCGAGTACTAGGAAGCCGCAGTATCACATACAGTGATGGGCCTTCCCACTTCCTATGATGTGAAGGGAAGGAGCGTAGGTACTCCAAGACCATCAAGTGTTCGTCCACAGTACAAGTAAGAAGTATGGTATCTCCCAACAGTACATGGTCATATCCTATGATTCACGGAGCAGCCATGCTGTCTCTCCTCTATTTAAGAATCTCTTCTGGCTACAGGAAGGGGGTTGGGGAGCTGGGAAGCTCGAAAGATTCGAAATTCGTTGGTTCATACGCAGTTCATTGATTAACATAATCAGCTAACTGGACCATCATCCTTAAGATCTCAGCCTTGATCGCCACTAAACTCGGAGACTCAAACTCGTTTAAACACGAGCTTCTACTGTGCACTAAAGCTCACCAGTAAACTCGGTCGAATCGTCCAAGGGAAGTAGACTTAGTGCGAGAACTGAGTGAGGCATCCTATTGCTACCAAAGTCCCCACGTTAAACAAGGAGGGCATTCCCTCCGCTTCTGTTGTAGTTTCGATTCATTAGTTTGTAATAAGTCATTCTTATCAATACCAACAAAATCCCTATTTCGGGAGATCAAAATTTACACCTACAGGCTCCCGTACTTAGTGAAACAAAGTGTCGTTGTTAAGCCTGTTCTACTCGACAATTCATATGATTAGTTAGGGGACATTTAGAAGTCAACTCGACCAACTCTGATTCAAGTGCTTGCCCTCACTTACATAAGTCCAAGATTTAGAAACCAACAGGTCATTATGAAGGCGGTATAGATGCCAGAACAATCAACAGATGATTTGCGAGTCGAGGTTTGGTTGACTCACAATAACAAGTGGAAGAATGATTCAATAATTGATAGATTACAATTCACAACAAATTGTAAAGTAACCAAAAAGTGTCCTTTTATTTATCTTTCAAAAATATTTACAAGTGTTAGTATTTACAAGTAGCCTAAGGCAATACACAATCCTAAGCTAAAGGACGAAGTCTAGGAGAGATCCATGCCCGCTCCCGGAGTCATAGGTAGGGAAATGCTGGCAGGGGTGGAAAAGGATTCGAGCACGTTCCTCGCTCGGCCCCGTCACTCCACTTTGGCCCAAGTCCTCGCTAGTCTCCCTGGTTGAACCCTCACCTCCTGCATCAACCCTTTCTACGGGGCCTTCATCGACCTCCTCATCCAAGTTTTCATCCTTATCTTCCTTACCTATGTTGAGCCTCCCACCTTGGCTCTTTATCTCCAGAGCGAATCCAAACAACTGGCGACTCATGGAGGATAGTGGAAGCGATCAAATGCACTCCTCATCCCGGTTGGGAGTTGAGCCTTAAGCTAGTCGAACCCCGCCTTGCAAGCGATCAACACCTCTACTTTGCCAAAAAGCATTTGGAGATACTCCTCCACTACCTCAGATTGATAGGCCTCTGACTCCAGATAGGCAATCTGACTCTAGGCTTCAACTAGGGACGTCTCGCGATGAGTTCTCTCCTCTTGGAGCCTCGTCTAGGCTAGTTCTGCCTCCTCAAGCTTGCCCCTAGTGTGTTAGGTAGCCTTACACTCAACCTTAACCTACACCAGAGCGTGGTCCTTATCATGCTTCCCTTACATGACTTGCTCGGATAAGTACATCGCCTTCCTATTGCTCTCTTGAAGCTCGCGCTTGAGGCTATCGATCTCAGAGGATTTTGGGTGTCTGAGGCCTTCAAACCCTCGATCATCTGTTCCCGCACCTCCATCTCTCACCACCAGACTCCTAACTCCTACTCTTTGGCCGATCGCTTCCTGAGAGCTTCGCCGAGTTCATCCCCACGTCAGCTTAGCGAGCCTCCACCTTCCCTTGGAGTTTGAGGAAAGAGGTTTTGATTTTCTCCATTTGGTCGAATAGTTCTTGTTCCATGAGAGCCCCGCGAACCAAGTAACTCTGGAGGGCTTGGTAGAGGCTGACATTGGGAACTTCCCCTAGAATCTCCACATCGCGGGGCAACCAAAACTACTCCACCACTACCGATTGAGCAACTCAGGACCCAAGGACCAACCACTTCATGTCGAGATGACGGGCAGGTTGGTATTGATGCTCCAAAGAGGGTTCCCTAATGTACCGAGGGCTGACGCCTAAGGACCCGATCACCAGCGTCCTCATCCTCTCCCAAGCCTCCGTATTAATCTCACTGACCTAGTGAGGATAAGGATACACCAAACTCAAAGGAACCGCCTCCTCCACGACCGACACTTTTCCTTAGTGGCGAGTCGACTAGGCTAGGACGATAGGAGACCTATCCTCCCATGCCTGAGCATCGGTCCCGACCCTAGCCTCTCGGTTGGTGCTTTTCTCCTCTTCCCGAGCTGAGGATCCCTCATCCAGGTGGATGACTTCGGCCTTGACCGCCTCGGCCGCCCGTCTAGGTCCTCGGCCATTAACCTTTTAGGGAATCCTCCTAGCTCTCTCAGCATGAGTTGTTGAGGGCCCTGGCCTTGTCGATCTGGCTAGTGTGTCGGCAACTAGAGTGCAGGACCCTGAAGTCCCCCCAGAGGCCAAGTTCTGGCAAAGGCACTTCGCTGGCCTCATTGGTGGTTCTTCCTGAGGTTCTACAGGTGGAGCTATCAGCGCCCTCTCAACCACCTCTTCAGGGACGATTAGCCAGACCGCCCTCTCTTGGTCCTTCGTCGTGGGTGGCTCGGTGAATATGCTAGCAACTCTCAAGACATAGTTATCAAGTGGATACTCCATCTTACGAGAGCCAGTATATCCCTTGATCAAATCAAGGGCCTGCTTCTTCGCATCTGACAATCTCCCCGCCGTCAGAGCTTCCCTTATTATCTCGGGCTAATGAGAGCAGCCCAAGTCTGAGTCGTCTCCCGAAACCTAGACTAACTTCTCCTTCCAATATTTATTCGAGTCAGGAAGGTCAAGGGCGATCTTGAACTTGCCCACCGCCTAGAAGTGATAATGAGCTTCTTTTTGGTGCACTATAACACCAATCAAATAGCCCAACACATTCAAGGATGGCTTGACCGCCAGCTAACTGCAGATCACCACGTACCCCGCCAACATGGCGATGAAATTCGGCTTCATCTGCATTGGCGACACCCCCAGAGCGGTGAACACACGGCGGAGGAAGGGGTGCAGAGGGAAGAGTAGGCCAAACTCCAGATGATCGGAGCCAAAAATGATGATCAGAGTGCTTGGCAACTTCAAATTCAGAATTTCAAAAAGCAGTAACCGCTCCCTTGCCACGACAATCGTATTTATAATACAACTGAGCCTCTAACTGCCAGAATCTCAATGGACGAGCTGAACCCCAACCGACGGACCAGATTAATTTCATAATTCAAAACATTTTTCCTCGAATCGAGACAAAGCGTGCTCGCCTTGAATAGCCTGTAATCTTACATGAAAAACGAAGGACAGCGGTTGAAAAGAATTCGCTAACGTCAGCCATGTCGCATCCAAAAGAACTTTTAAATCCCTCATTAATGCCTCTCATGACTCAGCAAGAACTGTTATCTTTCACTCAGACCCGGGCTAGGCCGACTCCAAGTAAAAGGGGTCAATTGTTAGTCATTTTAGTGATGAAAAATAATCTCTAATCAATGACAGATAAGTGTCCCACACTATGCATAATGAAGTTAGCATCTCAAGATAATCAGAGGCCTAATTCGGTCGACTCGACATGATGACATCTTGTGAGAACGACTCGAAAGGCGTGACATGTCGACGACTCGAAAGACGTTACGTGTTGTCCCTTGGTTGAGTCGACTGCTTAACCACTCCAATCAGCTAACTCATCGGCCGACACCTTGCGAGGGCGACTCAAAAGGCGGTACTTCTCAACCATCAGACGAGTAGAAAGGCGACGAAACGCCTCGAGACTCGAGCCCCATTATGTGCACTGATGACCAATCACCTCACAATAAATACCGTTAAATGCATTATGAGCGCCATCATTCCTCTGCCTCTAATAGTATTTATGACACATCAGACCACCTCGACACTGTACACCCCTATCACTTCGCATTAAACACCGAAGAGATATCTTCTCCACTCATCGGTCGACACCTGTAAAGTTGAGACTGACGTGACCGCCAGTTCATGCTTGGCCGAAATTACCCTTCTACCCTCCTGTCCTTACCATAAAAGAAGATACTATTTTCAATTACAAGGTAAGTTCTTAGCTACTACTCTCTGTGGTTAAGAACTACTACAATCCATTTTACTTCTCCACACAAGCAACTTACTGACTTGATAGTCAGAGGAACAACCGGGGAATCAGGCCCTGCCCTCTTACGATTTGTTACTTATGCATGGAAGAACAGTTTGCTCAAGAACCAGACAATCGGAGAGTTAGAGGACCTTCTTCAACTCAATCACTTATTTATTTGACTGTGTGATTTCATACATCAACATATATATGTTCTAAAAATAAAAAAAATAAAAAATATTCAATTCTCAAATTTGAGTAACCAGCAATGAAACAAAAATGTAGTTGCAAAATGGTATAAAAAACATAGTAATACGAATATCTCATGGATTGGGATCACAAATTTACCCATTGAAAAGCAAGTTTAATTAAATATGCTGGGTTATATTGATCAATCCTAAAATCCTCAATAAAAAAGGAAAGTAAAATAGAACTTAGCTAAACGGGTGACTTTACCGACAAGTAACCCCTTCTTGCAACTGTCGGGTTCATATAAATTATCGTAATTAAGTGCTTAAACCCTACGCTAACTCTCTCTCTTTCTCTCCCTCTCTCTCTCTCTCTCATCAGCATTACATCGATTTCGATTCTGCGTTCTCAATTTCTCTAGCAATGGCATCGTCTGGTGTTTTCCCTTTCGAAAACCCCATTCTCAACGATCTTGTGGAGGCCCTTGTCGACATCAAAACCAAAACCCTAGTCGGCGGCGGCGGCGGCGGCGGCAATGCCACGTCGTCGGATCTAATTCCGCTGTCTCTGCCGGCGGCGGAGATACCGAGGAGGAAAAGATCGAGGCAGATCACTATGAAGGGCATCCTCGAGGCCTACGAGAAAGAGAATGAGGAAGACGACCCAATGTGGGTCCCTACTTCCAAGATCAAGAAGAGGAAGCCGACGAAGACTAGGGTTTCTGATAAGGGGCCCAGCAAGAAGATGAAGCCCGTGAAAGATTCAATTGAACTACCAAAGGTTTGATCTTTTTCCTGCTCTTTCTTTCTTAATTCTTGAATTCGATGCATCGTTTAGTTTTATGGTTTTCTTGATTCGAAATATTAAAGTTAGGGTTTTTTGCTTGATTTATTGGTTGATTTCTACTTTTAGGGCAAAAACGTCTTTAAAAAAATCTCATCTTTTGTCTTAAAAGGTAAACCAAATACACAGTAGATAAGCAATGCATCTCTGATTCTCTGCTTCCGTTACTGTTTTGTAATTTTCTAGTGTTCTTTTTTAACGAGGTGCGTTCTTGCTTTGAATTTACAAGCTACTTTTGGTTCGTCTTGTCTATGATTAAGTATATTATCGATGAAAATGTTTATTTTCCTATAAAATTTCAGGGTTATCTGATTGATATGTAGGTTTATTTCTTCTTTTCTTTTGTCTCAAATTAGATGAAATAGATAGTAGGTAAATGATGTATTTATTTCTTTTACCATTTTGTAATTTTCTAATGTTCTTTTGCACCAACATTGGTTCTTTCTTTAAATTTTCAAGCTTCTTTTGGTTCTAATTTGGGTCTAAAAGGTAACTAAACTAGTTACCTTTTAGACTGCACAACTATTTAACATACTCTCTGTCACGTATGTTGTGGCTGAAGAGATTTTTTTTATTTTCTAGAATTTGTTAGGCTTCTCTGATTGATTTCTCGATTTATTTCTAAGAAAGGTTAACTTTTAGGGAAAACTACCTCTTTTGAACAAATATAAAAAAACTCTTATCTTTTGTCTTAAAGTAAATAAATACAATAGATAAACTAAAGTATTTATATTTCTTAGTTTCTCATTACCGTGTTGTAAATTTCTGGTGTTCTTTTGCAACAAGGTGCATTTTTTCTTTGAATTTACAAGCTACTTTTGGTTCCTGTTGTCTATGATTCAAAATGGATAGTTAAATTGATTACTTTTTAGACTGCAGTTACTGAACATAATCTTTCTTGCAGTATCTTATGGAAGTGGTTGCACCCACAAAGTTTAAACTCGTAAAGTTTCAACTTACAGAAACAGAAAGAAATGGCGGCAATTGCTTGATAACATTTGATGGTCAGAAATATGACAGAAAAGGGAAACGTAAAGTTGAAGATATTGAGCTTGTAGAGGAAAGCACTAGCAAGAGAGCGAAGGTAAAATTAGATACCAGCAAATGTTAATAAGAAATGTCAAATTTGATTTATCTAGTTACAAATAGTAACAGTAACTTACCACTGTTCACCTTTCCCTATGCAGTCAATCTTGCCTCCGGATCCTGTGAACAGTTGTTTCAGCCAGCTTGAAGCACTTCAGACCAGCACATAAGCTTCTCCGTTTGCACATAGAGCTGTCTTCAATCCAATGTAAAGAAGTAATTAAGTTCCAATTTATTTTACACATGTTTTTGATGCCTCGTGAAGTCAGTGATATATCTGCCAATATTTTTTTTATTTTAAATTTTCAATACCGTTCAGATGCTTTGCACATCCTCTGTATTTTCAAAATTCAATGGAATTCAATATTTTTATTTAAGTCAAGGATTCTATTTATTTTTGAGTATAACATTTTGTCAAGGACTATAACATTTTTTGAATTCCAGTATAACATCCGAGCATCTTTTTTCAAATTTTGTTTAGGGTGAAACTCCACAGAAAAAGGGCCATGTCTTGCTCTGATAATTACAGAACTCCATTGTTTTTCAATTATCATTCATGGTCCATGATCCTGCATTTATAGAGCTGTTTTGTTGTTTCACAATGATAAACAAACTTCCATAATTTTACTTGTGACAAATGAATGAATAGAATCTTTTTAGCCTTATCCAATGCCCAAATAGACCAGGTTAGCTTAGCTTGTTGCTTACTCTTTAATAAAAACTTCATTTTTTTACGTTGAAGCTGAAACATTTAGACTACCAATACTGAGGCTACATCTACCTTTTTTTAGCTATTTAAGACGCAATATGATTGCCAATAAAGTTTATGATTAATAGATTCACATCTAGCATGTTAAATAGACAGACTAGTTGACAAGTAAAAAATATTTTGCGATGTCCCTAGTGTTTTCAAATTCTGCTGTGTTGCTACCAATTTAATATGATGCATAATTGCTTATTTCATTATTTCTATGCTATTGCCAGTGAGCGATTTCTTAAAATCTGTCTATGTGCACGAGCAATGTTTCCTATTTAATATATAATGCAGTTTGAATCACCATGTATGTATCTTATGTACACGGTGCTTTGAAGAAGCAAATTAAGAAGACCAAGCAAAATTAGAAAACATAAAACGGAGAAAAAAAAGAAAAGAAGGAAAATGAAGGAAAAGATGAACAAGAGAACTGAAAAACAAAGGGAAAAACAAAATCAGAAAATCACTAATAAAAATAATCTAGTAAAAATGGAAAAGAAAAGAAAATGAAGAAAAGAGAAATAGATAAGAAAGAAAGAAAGACAAAGAATCAAGAAGAAAGAATCAAATGAAAAAAAAAAGTTGGAAGAAAAAAAAAAGATGAAAAAGGAAAGGTGGGAGAAAAAAGGCAAGGCAAAACATGCATAACAAAATGTCTGATGAGAGTACTTCCTTTTCTTTCTTCTTTCTATCGCCAATACAGAATGCAGCTGATTTAGTCTCAAAGTGCAAGGAGGCAGAGGGGTTATGGACTGATGGTTGAGATGAGTTGATTAGGACTAGGACAATTGTACAAAAATCCTATATCCCAGGATTCAGATTAAGACAAGGATTTTTTGGTTAGATTGATAGACTAGGACTTTTTGTCCTCAAGGAAAAAACACTCCTAGCTTATATTGTTTACATATCTACCCCTCAAATCTTCAACATTTACAAAATTACCCATCAAATCTTGGGATTTGCATAATTACCCCTCAAAACTAGCATATTAGGTTCTTCTACCTCTCCAACTTAAGAATGTTGGTTTTTAAACAAGGCTAGGTGAAATTTCCAATAATTTACAATTCGTTTGCAGCAATTTCCCCTTTAAAAACTAAATAGAAAATATCAATGCGAGAGAATTGGGTGGTAATTTTGCAAATATCAGGATTTGGAGGGTAATTTGCAAATATGGAAGATTTGAGGGGTATACATGCAAAAACTCCTTGTTATTAATATTGTTTGTTCATATTGTACACCTATAGACAAATATGGGTGTATGCTAAGCCTAAAAGTAGGTAGGGGATTTATCTAGACCTGCATAATTCATAATGCTAACTAGCAAAGTTTCATTAAGTGCTTAAGTGGCCTTTATTTAAAACTCTGTTTCCGACTAACCTTAGTTCTCACCCACTGTGGAATTTTACTCCCTTTCTTTCTCATACACACACATACATGCACAACATTCACAATGTCAGAATCAAACAACGATATTCCTTGCCTCATAGGTTCTTTGCCTTACAAAGTAATTTGTTTTTCTAAATCTGCATACAATAAGTGGAACTTATGGAAGTTTTTGGTGTTAATTTCAAAAGATACATGATGATCATGTTTTCAGGGGGCTATTTCTGAATTTTATCTGGCAAGAACTCCTGGAGGATATCAGCCAGTGAACTAAACACGGGGGTTTGATTACAGGTTTCACCATCTGCCGACTCTATGAAGCATTGACAGAATAGATGCCATGGTTATGCAGAATAGGAGTTCTTGAATATGCTGGTTGACTTGTTAAAAGGTAAAATTAAGGTAATTTAGTTAGATGACTATACTGCAATTCCTGCTGAGTTAATGAAGCTGTTAGATTTATAATATCCTAAACAGATTTTGAATAGGACTCATATTAAGAGGAAAGTTGGTTTATTTGTATGGAGTCAGGAGGGAAGGGTTAGATAGCATTTATATATTTGTTTCTAATTTTAATTTAGTATTTATTTGCATTGTGTAACTTCTATGCAACTCGACCTTCTTCATTGACTAAACAAGACAGAGCCTGGTTCACTTAAATGCGTTTACAAGATCCTATCTGACTTTACACAAGTATTCAGGTTATGGACCCAAAACATATTCATAGACCCAAAACATATTCATAATTAGGTATGGTCCAGGTCCTAGTCGGGTCTGGGTCGAGACCAAAATAGGTGTTGATATTAGATATTTATAGCAGTCTAGTGAAGTCTAAAGAAAATGAGCCAAATGATATTTTATTGCCTGTTCTCATGCTGAATGACATCGTCTAGATTTTGAGAATAAAAGCATCATTCTCATTTAACATTTGTTAATTTCTAGAATTATGGCTTCAAGAATATCATCATGCTCTTTTGGAACATCAGTAACCTTTTAAGCATGTAACATTTACTTAATATCCTTTTTATTATATGGATACATAGAAGTCAGAACAGACAACTTGGAGATCCTGGTGTCTCAATTCGGATGTCTCAATTATTCAGATTATATAGGTATTATTAGTTGCTTTACCTATTCATTTTCTTTTGGAACATCATCAAGGATCCATTCGGATGTCTCAATTGTTCAGATTATATAGGTATTATTAGTTGCTTTACCTTTTGGAACATCATCAAGGATCCATTCGGATGTCTCAATTGTTCAGATTGTATAGGTATTATTAGTTGCTTTACCTATTCATTTTCTTTCTTGTGGAAATGCAAATAAAAAACTAGAAAATTTTCAGATAAATTTACCTGCTAGTTGTATTGATGAAATTTGTAAGCATATGAATGCGAACTTACCATGCAGGCATAGATTTGGCTTATATAGGTCTTGGGAGTGCCTAAGAATATCACAATTAGTTCCTTCAGAACCCCATTATGCATTACACAATGTCGCAGTATATACAGTCTAAGAACTAGTGAACCTGATTCTCCATCTAAGTACAGGATTTAAATTGTGAACTATTGCTTCCCTCTTTATAATATCCGTGGATATTGATCCTGACCTGTGTTGTTATCATGTTTCAGTTATTACTAGATAGCTTGAGAGTGTAGTAGTGAGTATAGCCAGTGAAAGGGTGAATCTGGCATCTAAAAGAACTCGGAGTTTCTGTGCAAGCCAGCCCTTGAAAACACTTTCATCTCTAACATGCTTGATTATGTATAGAGATTTTATGTGTTTTATTTACTAATAGTTTGCGTCATATTGAACCCCATACCTTTTGTTTATACTTATGGGCCAACAAATATCAAGCTATCTTAGTCCTCACACATGCGGAAAGCCTCTTGTAGAGAGACATTATGTTAATCTTAACAGATTTTCAGATCATCTGATACTCCCTGCTCATGTTCATGCATATCATGGAGACCAAGAGTAATGTTTTCTAAACCTTCGAGAAATTGATTAAGGACAGTTGGAACTCAATTTCTAGGACGATAATATCAAAATCACTTTCTTAACATTCCGACTACAATTACCATGAGGCTCTTATTTTCAGTTCGTCTTGTTTGAATTCCCTTCTTTTAACCAAATAAGCTTGTAACCTAATCTTTCCACAATACCCGTGTTCATAACATTAAGGTAGACTATTTGGAGGCATGATATTAATATCATGATCCAGCATTCTCTACCTGCTATGATTATGTCATACTGAGCTAAAGCAAAGTGCTTAACCCTTAGGTAACCACCCTCATCCTACTCTAGAAAAGTTTGAAATGTTCAGCGAAAGTTGTGATTGTCACAGTTAGTCTTTTCCCCATAGAGCAGTACTTTTTTGGTTGCATCGCTGGAGATAACAAAGCTCCAGAGAAGAATAAATGAACTTTCTATTATCAGCTATCAGTTTAATGTCAAACTGAGGTTATGAATTTGCAGAGGCGAGCATGAGCAAGAGAGGGCCTCATGATAAAAACTTCTGAAGCTTGTAGGTACATCTAATTCATTTTATGCTTATAAAACTAAAAGGAGAGTTAGGTGAGAGATGTTGTAGGATGGAAATGGGAAAAAACGAGAGTATAAGTGAGAGAAATGAAGGAGGTGACTTAGTTATGAATATGGATAGCTAAGGGTTATCATCAAGCTGTTAGATTTGTGGAATCTTGACTTTGTTTGGATAGAATTATGGAGTTGAAATTATGCATTTTTTGAAAGTGGGAAAGCGAATGCTATGTCTTATCAAGAGTAGTGTTGAATCTACCCAAAAGGTAGAATAATGACTAAAAAATTTCTCCAAGTAAGAGTACATTTGTATAAATATTTCAATAAATATCAATACTAAACTTGAACTGTTTGCTTTAAAACATGTGACACTTGGTAGAATTTATGAGATTTTTTGTATGAATCTTGAAGACTGCATGCTATCATGATATCGTTGAACTTTAGGCTCGTTACTCCAAATATAGCATTTAACTGGTAACTTTGATTATCTTCCATTGGTTTTTCAACTATAGGATATAAATTTCCCTGAAGTCAAATGCAAAATGACTCTGATTAACATGATACACTCCAAACAACTGCTATCATAATTATTAATTAAACAAGGATGTCTACTAACACTTTCTGGTATTATGAAATTTGAATGGCTTATTAACCAGGAGTTCACCTTAAGGGGATGTTGTTGTTGTGACATAGAAGCAAGTGTTTTTTTTCATAATATAGAAGCAAGTAGGAAGAACAAATCTTAATACATTTCAATGAAATAATCCGCTTGAAATCAGGAAAAGTATTACAATGAATTTATTTCTACTCGATGTTTCAATAATAATGTGCTCAAGCAGAGATTTTATAGGAATAAGGGTGTGTTTCATGGAATGATGGTTGTTTAACTCACCATCTGAACTCGTGTTGATGAAGACCAGATTACTGCTTTAGCTTCTTTTTCTGCTTAATGAGGCCATTTCTAGTCAATGTTGTTGTGATGTAGAAGCAAATAATGTGTTCAAGCAAAGATTTTGCAGGAAAAATGGCGTGCTTCACGGAATGTTGGTTATATAGGTAATTTTTGATTCCCTTCTTGTTGATACATTTCTGTTGTGTTTAGTGTTTAAACTCACCATTTGAACTTGTGTTGAAGAAGGCCAGATTAGTGCTTCAGCTTCCTTTTCTGCTGAAGGAGATCATTTTAACTCAATGTTTGATTTGAACTTGCTACCGCCGGTCAATCTTTGAGTGGTACCTGCAAAGATAAAAGAAAGGCTTAATTGTGGATGGACCCTCTGTAGACCTGCATGAATTTTTTTGACTCTTTCACCCTCAGAGAAAGAGAAAGTTGTTTAATGACAAATATAACTCCTGAGGGTAAAGGAGTCCAAAGAATTTCACTAAGGGGATCTGTATACAATAATAGATCTTACCTGGGGTCTATGCCCAATTGGGTCATAGTGCAGGGTTCTATCCTCAATTAACCCTAAAAGAAATTAGGATTTTCCTGTTATTTCTCCGTTCACATGTTTATCATGCGTTCTACTGGTTATCTTGTTTTCCTTTACCTCTGAATATCATGCAACTTCAAATTAATCTATTAATCTTAGGGCATGTTTGGGAACTTGGCTTATAATCCACTTGGCTTATAATCCACAAATGAATTATAAGCCAAAGTGTTTGGTAAAAAAAAAACGGATTATGAGCTACTTTTAATAGAAGCGTGTTTGGCAAATGGGTGGATTATAATCCATCATTGTTGTCAAAATTACCAAATTGGACATGACTCTAAATTTAAACATTGAATGGACTTTGGAATTATCTTAAATATTGAGGGGTAAACTTGACATTTACTTGGTCAAACTATATGGCTTATAAGCCACTAAAAATAAGTTAGATTAGGGGAGCTTCTTTTTTATTTTTTATTTTTTTTATTTGAGCTTATAAGCCAAAAGAAACCAATTGCCAAACATGTTGCAGTAACTTATAAGCCACGAAAGTGGCTTATAAGCCAGTTTGACCAGTTGCCAAATGTGTCCTTATTTTTAGCATCATCTAGTTGCTTCAGTTCTACCTCTTTTATTTGAGAAATTCAAAGAACTCATAATTATGATATGAGGATTTGCACTGTCTCTGGAGTTCCATGAAAGGTATGTGCTTCTACACAAACAGCCATGATTCTAGTGATGGGATTTGCAGAATCTTTTCTTTATGCCAATGTATAAAGTAGATGTAATGTATAATACATTAACGTATAAAAAGAAATGCAATGTACACTTGCTGGAAACTTTTGAAAGTAAAGAAATGTGTGTGTATCTGCTTTTAGAAATATCACCTGGTTGTTGTAACAGTCATGCTTTTTATCAGTCTGTTTTGGTTCCTTGATTATCAAGTGCTGAGATTGGCATAAAGAAATGTCTCTTTCATGATTTCATGTTAATATTTTGCATAGTTTTATGGTCTTTACGTCAGAATTTTAGACCTCATAAAATCTTGGCTTTATAATTTGATCAATTTTAAGTCTTGGGGAATATGTACCGGTAAGCTGCATGGTATTGTTCTTAGTACGGTCTTGTTATCAGATTTTGGGTAATATTTGCCTTACATTTACCGCTTTCTATGATAGATGTCTATGTTCAGAAGACTTATCACACCGCTCCTCATGTTTCTTGTCTTGTTGAATTGACTACTTGAACCTAAAGCTTTGTTTGGCTCAAAAAAAATTCAAAACACAAGTAGTTGAGGAATGGTACGGATCGAGAGACCAAGATTGGAAAAAGTTTTGAAAACAAAAGTAAATATTTTGGACTAAATACCCATATTGGTATTTTAATTCCACCCTATTTATAAAGAAGATATTTTAATTAATCAAACTTGCTTTAAGGCATTTTTATTGATTCAACTTACCAACAAGATCTTTTTTCTCATTGGCGATCAGTTTTTTGGTGAGAGCTCGTCACGTGCGTGGCATGTGATGACTTAAACTGTTTTTTAGCTGCTGATGTGGCACGGATTTTCTGACGTGGCAGTGTTTAAAGGTGGGAATTAACCCTCTAAAAATCTCAATTCACCCAAAATAGGTCAGATTCGTGCTACATCAACAGCTAAAAAATAGTTTCAGTCATAACGTGTCACACACGTGACGAGCTCTCGTCGGAAAACTGGCCGCCGATGAGAAAAATGGCCTTGTTGGTAAGTTGAATCAATTAAAATACTGTAAAGTAGGTTTGCCTAATTAAAATACCTTCTTGGTAAATAGGGTGGAATTAAAATACTAATATGGGTATTTAGCCAAATATATTGGGGTGGTAAATTTAGGAATTTGAAAAGAAAACTTAGGAAAACAAAATTGTGATGGAATTGGTTTTGTTGTTTGTTACGCTGACAGAGACTGCATGGTGACAGAACCATTTAAGAGGATGTGATTGTGATCTCTTAAACCATGAGGAGTTCATGTGATTGATCTCTTAAGCAGGAGGAGTGGTAAATTTAGGAATTTGAAAAGAAAACCTAGGAAAAAAAAAACCGTGATGAAATTGCTTTGATCTCTAAACCATGAGGAGTTCATGTGATTGATCTCTTAAGCAGGAGGAGTGGTAAATTTAGGAATTTGAAAAGAAAACCTAGGAAAAAAAAAACCGTGATGAAATTGCTTTTGTTGTTTTCTAAACTGGCAGAGGCTGCAGTAGTGACAACAGTTTAAGGGATGTGAATCATGTGATTGATCTCTTAAACATGAGGAGTTTATGTGAAATTTTAGTGAAGTATTTTACATTTGGTTGTTAGTTACTATTCCAACAACCAAAGAACCTGTCACGTTTTTTTGCGTTTTCATGCAAGGTCCAGAGAACATACGAGCAATATTTGAGGCCACCATCTGGGTTTTGTCTTTCATAATTAATAGCGAGAGCGAGATGCGTCCTAAGAAGTCATGGACCACTTCTCTTGAGAAAGGGACATACCGAATCTGTTATAAGAAGTAAACGGTGTAACAAAGAGAATAGTTACACGGAAATACTTAGATATTGGATGTATACGGAAGTAAACCCATGAAGTTTCTTTTTCCTATCGAAATCTGTAAACCGAGATTTTGAAAGTCTATACGAGCACTTAGTGTTCTTTGTTGTCACGCTCTGGGCCCACGAGCCCGTTGGTGCGTGCAAGCCGTGGGACCCACTGAGAGCAACTCGATATTGGCTAAAGTCCACTGTAAAAATGCTAGCACTAGTTGTTCTTGGGCCTTGGGCTTCTCTATTTAAGCCACTAATATTTCTTCACACTAGTCTTATGTGGCAATAAGGGGTGGCGTCACAGTTGGAACATCTAATATTCATTGAGGATTTGTCGGTTAATTAATCGCTTCACTCTATCTACTTTAACAAGGAATGACACTGCAGATTGATGAAATAAAGAATAATGGTTAGAAAAGATAATCGCAGAAATACAGTAAATCAATATTCGGTAATCAACGAATGTGATAACCTGCGTCCTTTGTTGGTTCAAAATTTTCTCTCTTTTGGCTGCAATTAAAATAGATGAATGTTAAGGGAAGCCCCACACGGTACTGCATCATCATTATTAGGGCGTGCAATGAAGCTCTTGAAGAGCACCGCCCTTCTCTCCACTCACAGCAAGTGACCACCTTATTAATTTTCACTTGGTAAGGCCTTTTAGCTTTACTCTCCTTCCTGCTCTCTCACTCACTGCATCAACATTGATATTTCAATGCACAGGCCTAGATAGTACGTAGTTAGGAAAAAAAAAAAAAAAAACCAATACCCCACCAAAAAACAAAAAAGAAAAAAGAAAAAAAAGTAAAGAAAACCCCAACTACCACCCAATTGTGTGTAGACCCCCTGTAATTCTAGTTCGCGCACATATAACCCCTTGTAAAATTTCCCAAGTGCAGATAGACCACCTTAGTGAATTTTCTTGCTCTCAAAAGATGCGACAAAGTTCACTCAAGGGTATGTGTGAGCAGGGGAGGATCTATATACAGTCCAGGGGGGGCCGTGGCCCCCCCAAAAATTTAGAAAAAAAAGATATGATGGTTTCTGTAAAACCTCCTCCCTTAAAAATTAAAATATATTCATTCTTTATCTCAAAACCTATACGTACGTCAAGACTAGCCTTCGAAGCAAAATAGATGATGCTTTCCTCTAAGACGCATTAATGGTGTTTATTAAAAGAGAAATTACTAAAAGTCTGAGCATTGATTCTATCATTGAAGAGTTTGAAAATTTTAAGGAACGTCGAATTCCTTTTAGTTAGAGAAGTTTTAGTTATAAAAAAAATTAGATGATGTTTATTTGAATATTTTCTACATAAGTTTTGTCTTCCTCTTTTGAAATATTTTGGAGATATTGACTTGGCTATTCTACTCGTTTTGTTTGGGTTGTGATGTATCTCTTGTGAATAAAATTGCATTAAGAAATTTTTTTAATCTATCTTTTGTATGTGGCCCCACTAAAACTGAAATCCTGGATCCGCCCCTGTGTGTGAGCAAATACAACTATAGGGGGTCTATCCGCTATCAGGCTTTAGTACAGGGGGTGCATTCACAATTAACTCTATTATGTACATCTTTCTTGGATCAGTAGTATACACATCCCAACTATAGGATATGGTTAGCTAGTAATTATTTCCTTTAAAACTTTTTTAATAATTCGATCCGAAATTGAACTCAAGACCATGGGAGCTCTTCGCAAGTCGGTTATCTCTAAACTTTTTTATTAGTGGTTACACCTTCTAATGCGCTGATGGTATTTTCAAACCTGTACAAGAGAGTAAGAGTCGCTCTGCGAGATAAAAAAAAAATATATATATATATCTGAAGGTTCCCCGCGACACATTAACATTAAGTTACACCCAGTTGATTACAAAATCAGTGAGATAACTCTATTGTGGGATCAGAGGGTCAAAATGCTAATAAGAAAAATGTAGGAGGAATAAGTTTAATTATTGATCTGCACCAAGCCGGCCCCTTTTCCTTTTTGAAGTAAAAGATTGAATAGCTCTCTCCCTGTTTCATTAATAAGAGTACCGTCACGAAACAAGTTCGACACATATCTACGGCCCCACGGGAAAACGAAATGCAAAGACAAAAGATAAAAACATAATAATAATAATAATATCATAAATGAAAGAGACAACATATTTCCCTATAGTTAGGTATCTACTTGAAATTTTAACAACGGGGAGAGAAATTAGGAACATGGCCTTAAGTTTTCCTCTTGCCCTTCATGTCGGAGTTGGTATTATATGCGATCGGCAAATTTTGTCTCATTAAAGTACGACAAATGCTTAACATAATCCAAGCTCCACGGTATCTGGGTTTACTCGAGTAGTGTTTTGCTTGATGATTCGGGATGGGGAAAAGGCTGGATGCTAGCTTACGGACTGATGATTTGTTTAATTAATAAATAATCATGCGGTGGGCGGTTTATTATTGTGGAATATGGCCCCATGCGGAGATCTGAGATTAATATATTAATGCCGATCATGCCAAGTCAAAAGAGGCAAAAGATTTCAATATTGGATGCTACATTGATGAAGGCTAGCTGGAGATTCACGCAAGTTGGAGATCTAGAAAGTTGTAGTAGTCGCTTGCCGATGTAATAACGCATAGATTATCTTGAATAAATACAACTGCAACCGTACTTGTAAAAGTTTCTAATTGGATCCGACGACGCACCTACCTACATTTTGTGTATGGGTCAAAATTAAAGTCTTTTCAATAGCAAATGGGATAGAAGTTTGGCAACTTGAGAACTAATTAATCCAGATTAATTCAGAACTAGCCTGATCCAAATTAGTTCTGGATCAAGGGACTTGAATAACTATAACTTAAAAATTAAAAAAAATGGACCAAGCGACTACAACTAAAAACTGCACCTGATAATTAATAGTTGCAGCAACTACTGTTCAGCCCCTAACAACTGCACTGTAATAACAATTGTGGGAACTAAACAATTTTTCATGAGTGAAAAGTTGATATGAGTGTTATTAATTAATCATATATTCCAATTCACCAATGAAATTAATGTAATCATCTAAAATACTATTAAATGATCATGGTTGATAAAACGACTTGTCCATAATAAAATAACAGAAAATTGTTAGATTTGATGAATCTTTACGATCACAGCATCTCAATGTGCTGTACTTGCGCTTTTTTTTTTATTTTTTTTTTCTTGCTTCATCAAAGGCAACTCAGGTAGTTTTAAGTAAAGACAAATCCTAACATGTCCTCAAATTATAAGACAACTGTAACAGCTCACTCCATTTCTTTAGTCCCAGCCTTACAGTGGGGAATCAAGCTTACAGGACTTGTCTAAATTCTAGTTACCAGTACGAAAACATCCAAAGGAATTCAATTGTACAGCCTAACTGCATAATTAAATTTGTGGGTTTCTCATTGACTTCACCAAACTGTAAATGAACTGAAGGAATCTTATTCATTTTCCCTTGAACCTCACAGTCTAATTTATTGTTAGCTAAGCTACTAAGTTTCTAGGTCAGAGATTCAGTGGAGTTTGTCGAACCTCAGTTTCCTAATATCTTTATTTCTTCATTCTTACTAAAATAAAACTGGGTTTTCTCGTTAACTGTTGCCGTACTAAACTATATTTAATTAGGAAATATGAGAATGATGTTTGTTACGCACAAACATAGGATCATTTTTTTTCAAAGGTCTCTTGCACCGTGTTAAAACTCTGAAGTTGCAATAAGAATAAATATCATGATAAATTTCCAGTATAAACTGATATTAATCACACGAAAAGGAAAGAAAATGTCGAGAACATAAATAACACAAGCATATATATAGTTTGGCTTCTAGCCTACGTCCACGGGCGAATGAGAAGAATAATTTTAGTAAATTGTGAGGAATATAATGTGGAGATCTCTCAATCACTTAATCCTAATTAAATCATACCCCATAAAGCATTTAATCTATCTAACAATCTCTATCACCTGTAGAGCTAACCAAATAGAGAGTCAAATCAAGAGCCTCTTGAATCTATTGCATCAGCCTACAAAGCCCGTCTCAACGCTTACTGCTACTGTTGAGTGGATCAATTACTTGCAACCTTAATAAAGAACTATATGTTCTCTCCCTTGATGTTGCTACCCTAGATTGGATGAATTCTCATCAAAGAGCTTCAATCATAGTTATAGAGACTAAGGATATTAGTTGCTGCGAGTCATAAGTTCTTAATATCAATGGAATAAACAAACTCTTTTGTCCTTATCTAAATACTAGAATAACCTTTAATTGGATTGCATATCGTATTCAAAGATTAGAATGTGAATCACATGTAACGAATTTCCACCCTTGATTCAAATACTAAGAAAATTTATCACTCCAAATTAAGCTTAGCTTACTTACCGCACATTCTCCAATAGCCCTGTTGGGCTCTAAGAGCAAGTGCAGCAAGCTCCCAGTTGGGAGTCCTAGTCAGCAAGCTCTCAAGAGCTCTCAAGCATTTTGAAATAAAAAATTATAAAAAATAAGCCTTGGGAGCACCTCCTTATTTTATGAAGCTCCAACAAGCTCCTAGTTAGGAGCTCTAACAATATCAAAAAAAACCCCTCTTCTATCAAAAAAACCTCACTTCTATTGCAAAGATACAAAGGCCAAAGACTTTTTCGTAAAAAAAAATATTTCTTTAAAGCTTGGGTTTAAAAGTAAGGGGGTTTTTGTAAAAAAATTTTTTTTTAATGCTTGGGAGCTCCCAAGAGCTCCGGTGGGCCCCACTGGTCACATCAGCCCAGGGAGCCCCTTGGGAGCTTGCTAAGAGTTTGTTGGAGGGGGGGTTTAAGAGCTTCCACTGCCACGTAGGCCTTGAGAGGGGGTGCAAGGAGCTTGCTGCCCTTGCTCTAAGTGTGTCACATACTAATCAAGACAAGCACCTCTTGGACCTACTGAAAGAGACTTTGGAAAAATACAGACTGAATAGTACACATCAACAACTAATCACTCCGTAGAGACATCACTTGAAGTAACTTCTTGAATAACCCAAAGGCACATAATCATCAACTAATGATACATAAACTATTGTATTTTCATATCTTTGTGGTGGTCGAATATCTCATCTAGACCTATCTCTAGCAATAGTGTATTTCTGCTCTTTATGTTGCTGGTAAGATGCTTCTTCTACTCGAATGAGATCTGGCCTTTGAACTCCTATAATCTTATCCTGCTGAAGAACTGAACCAATAATTTCTAACTCCTTCCAATTATGCTCACACATGGTAGCCGATTTCTTTGACTTCACAAGCAAATCCTTCCTGAATTCATTATGCGTCAATATGGCTTTCATCCTAACTTTTCAAAGGCTAAAATTAATGGTACTATCGAATTTCTTAATATTCCATTTTGTAATGGTTATCTTCATCTTCTCATCTGATCGATAACTGAGGCTCTATTACCAATTTTTTACGATAATCTCCAAGATAAACTAATATCAATCACGAAAAGTAAAGAAAATATCGAGAATATAAATAACACATGAATATACGTTGTTCGCCTTACAGCCTTCGTCCATGGGCGAAGGAGAAGAATAATTTTACTTACTTGTGAGCAGGCCCGGCTCTGGGGCTGTGCAAAAGGAGCGACCACACAGGGCCCCCATAATTTGGGGGCCCCAAAAAAATCCTGTCACCTATATCTACCGTTCATTTTCTACTACCCAATTGAATCTCAGCCATTCATTCACACTCAAAAAACCCTAAAATCCCTTCAACCCTCAGTCCCAAAGCTCAGCCCCCAAAATCCACCCACCCCCTCTCCTCCGTTTCCCCTCTCTTTCGCCACAAACCCCGCGATCGCTATCGCCGCTCGCCTCGCCTCATCGCCAGACCTTACCGCTCGCCTCGCCAGTCACCACCGAACCTCGCTGTCGCTGCCCACGAACCTCGCCAGTCACCACCGAACCTCGCCTCGCTGTCGCCGTCGTGAGACGCCTTGCTCGCTGCCCACGATCACCGTCGAACCTCGCTGTCGCTGCCCACGATCGCTCGCTGCCTCACTCGCTGCCCACGATCGCCAGACATCGTCGCTCGCCACCCGCCGAACCTCGCTCGCTCGCTGCCCACGACCGCTGCCGCCGAACCCTCAAGATTCAGAAGGATCATCATTCATCGGGTAACTCTCCAACTCCAAGACTCCAAAATTTGAGAGCTTTTGGGAAAAAAAACCCCTATTTTCGGTAGTGCAGGAGGATCAAATTGCTATTTATGAGTGTACAACCACATTTCTGATAATTGATAAAGAATATGTTTTTCACTTTCTTGAGTGCAAATAGATTTTTAATGTGTACACTGTAAGTCTGTAAGACTGTAAATTAATTGCACATTGTACTTGTGAACTGTGAACACAACATCAACATATATTTGCTATTTTGCTAGAATTATTAGTCTGATGTTTGTTGTCATGGCTGGAAGTCTCGGGAGTGATTAATAGGTGGTTATTTCTGTATCGTTAAACCTAACTGAGATGACTAGAAGTAACTCTTGTTTCGCCCATTCTTTTGGTTATTGCAGGATTTGTTAAATTGGTTCCTAATAAACTTTTTGGCTCTTAAACTTCAGGGATCAAGGAGAGTTGGAGACACGTCGTCGAAGAAGTTCCGACATGACAAGCGTGTATACCTTGGTGCTCTGAGTTCCTCTCCTCCGCCCGCTCAGATCTGAGCCCGCTTCAAATTAGGTTGTATTGTTTCGAATCTTTCGGCTTCTTTTAATTTGATTGTAGTATTCATTGTTTTATTATAGAAATGCCTCCAAGAAGGTATCCTTCTGGATATGATAAGCGCAAGAAAAAAAGAAAAATTGAACAATTTGTCCAAACTCAAAGTGGAGCGTTTGATAAATTCATTGTTAGAGAAACACAAGATTTAGTTAAAAATTCAATTGAAAATGATAACATTAATGATTTGGGCTTGAATGAATATGATAATGAAAATGTTGATGATCAAAGTAAAAATGAAAATGATAATGAAAATGAGAATCAGAATGAAAATAAAAATGATAATGAAAATGAGAATCATAAGAAAATGAAAATGAAAGTAAAAAAGAGTATCAGAATCAGAATGAAAATGATATTGACAATGAAAATGAAAATGAAAATGAGAATGAAAATGAAAATGATAATGAAAATGAGAATCAGAATGAAAATGAAAATCAAAGTAAAAATGAGAATCAGAATCAGAATGAAAATAATATTGACAATGGAAATGAAAATGAAAATGAAAATAAAAATATTTTAGGTAATGAACAACCTAGTCAGTCCATGCTCATGAATTTGAATATTTATGATCTAAGAACTTGGGATAATTTGGACACAAAATCTAGAGATATATTACTGGAAAATGGCCCTATAAGAGATCTATTGGTCGAAAAAGGTCCTAAAGATAAATTAGGAAGATGTTTTTCTTCGGCATTTTACACTAGGTATTTATCAAAGGGAGAGAAATGCGATAGGAAATGGTTAGTTTATTCAAAGGATATCGATAAAGTATTCTGTTTTTGTTGTAAATTGTTTAAAAATGGTTTTAAGAAAAGTTTTTTAATAAATGAAGGATTTAATGATTGGATACATCTTAGTGCTAGGCTTAAAGAACATGAAACAACTAATGAACACATCATTAACATGAGTACTTGGCTTGGTTTACGCATAAGATTAAAGAAAAATAAAATAATCGATAAAAATATTCAAGAGCAAATTAATAAAGAGAAGTAACATTGGAAGAAAGTATTACAAAGAATAATTTCTGTTGTTAAATATCTTGCTAAACATAACTTGGCATTTCAAGAAACAAATGAGAGAATTTATCAAAATAATAATGGAAATTTTTTCGGCCTAATTGAAATGATTACAGAATGGGATCCGGTAATGCAAGAACATGTTCGACGTATTAACCAGGATGAAATTTATTATCATTATCTTGGTCATAGCATTCAAAATGAATTGATAAGTATGTTAGCTTCTAAAATCAAATGTGCAATAGTTCAAAAAATTAAAGAAGCTAAATATTTTCAGTAATACTTGATTGTACTCCGGATGCAAGTCACCAAGAACAAATGACTTTAATATTACGATGTGTCGATATTTCTACAAGCCCGATAAAAATAGAAGAATTTTTTGTAGAATTTTTAAAAGTAAATGATACATCTGGACAAGGACTTTTTGAAGAATTGCAAAATATGCTAAAAGCTCTTAATCTTGATATTGATAATGTACGAGGTCAAGGGTATGATAATGGGTCTAATATGAAAGGGAGACACCAAAGTGTACAAAGAAAATTACTTGATATAAATCCTAGAGCATTATACACGCCTTGTGGTTGTCATAGTCTTAATTTAACACTTTGTGATATGACAAATTATTATGGTAAAGTAAAAGACTTTTTTGGAGTGATACAACGTATTTATATATTATTTTCTCACTCAACAAAGCGATGACAAATTTTAATAAATAATGTAAAAGGTTTAACTGTAAAGCCATTGTCGGCTACACGTTGGGAAAGCTATATTGAAAACGTTAAAGCGATTAGATTCCAAACGCTTAAAATAAGAGAAGCACTACTTCAGTTAGCAGAAACTGATAATGACTTCAAAATAAGGAGTGAAGCAGATTCTTTAGCAACACATGGAATTGGAAATTTTGAATTTTTATTAAGTATGATTATTTGATATGATATATTGTTTGCTGTTAACTTAATTAGCAAATTTTTACAATCTAAAGACATGCTTATAGATATTGCTATAGATCAAGTAAAAGGATTGATTAGGTTTTTTGAGGATTATAGAGAAGTTGGGCTCACACAAGCTATGACAATTGCTAAAGAAATTATAACTGAAATGGAAATTGATTCTGTATTTTAAGTAAAACGTCAAATTTAATGAGAAAGTTAATGAGGATACAACACAATCAGGTGAGGAATCTTTTAGAATCAATTATTTTTTGTATATTGTAGATCAAGCTATTGGTTCACTAAAGAAAAGATTCGAGCAATATAAAGCATATGATGATATTTTTGGATTTTTGTTTGGTTCAGAAAAGTTAAATTCATTAGATGATAATAATTTGAAAGCATGTTGTGATAATCTTGAAATTGTTCAAAATATAAAACATTTTCTGATCTTGATGGAAAAGATTTATTTGGAGAACTAAAAATCTTACGAAATATTTTACCAAAAAAAACAAAGTTGGCTATTGATATACTAAATTTCTTAAAATTACAAAATTATTTTCCAAATGTATGTATTGCTTATAGAATATTATTGACTATACCTGTTACAGTCGCATCTGCAGAAAGAAGTTTTTTAAAATTAAAATTATTAAAATCTTATCTGAGATCGACCATGTCACAAGAAAGACTAAATGGACTAGCTTTGATATCCATTGAAAATGATTTTATAGATAAAATTAATGTTAAAGGCTTAATTAATGATTTTGCAGCTAAAAATGCAAGGAGGATGATACTTTTTGATGCTAAAGGCTTCGATATCTCTTATGAAGGTAAGCACAGATACAAAAGGAACATAATATGCAAGTATTTTTTTATTGTGGACTATTTGCTCTATTGGAAAGCTATATTAAGAAGGGATTACATACATTTATCTAATCAGTAATATTTTATTCAGGTGACCGAAGAGATGAAGAATGAGCAATAGCACTTGAAAAGTATGTTAAAGACTATCCAGATGTAAAAAAATCAAGTAATATTTTAATGTCTGATCAGTAATATTTTGTTCCCTAGCATTTTAGGGATTCAAATTGAAAATTAATGATATTTTGTATATAGAGAAGGGCATGTATTTACTTTTCGCTCAGGACCCCTAAAATCTCAGAACCGGCCCTGCTTGTGAGGAATACAATATGAAGATTGTAGGCTGTCTAAAAATCACAATAGATAGCTTATCCCCCATCAAACACCGATGATGGAAGTTACAATCTGACGACTTCCAGAAGGCTACAATTTGAAGACTTTCACGTAGATCGATGAAGGTTACAATCTGACGACCTTCACGACAACCGATGAGAGCTCTAGTTCAATAGCACTCACAATCAACATCGGGAGTTATAATTTGACGACTCTCATATTTTCAAGGAGCCAGACGAAGATTACAAGACAATGATCTTTGCAACGCTATGACAAAAGAGATTACTTGGTGATAATCTCTTTAAGGCAAGACGCGGAGGTCCTCCCCGTGTATCAACACCAAAACGCGGAGGTCCTCCCCGTGTGTCAACAGTAAAACGCCAGGGTCGAACCCACGTTACAACATCAAAACGCCAGGGTCGAACCCGCGTTACAACATCAAAACGTGAGGGTCGAACCCGTGTTACAACATTAAAACGCTGGGGTCAGACCCACGTTTTTCAACGTCCAGCGGGTACCCAACTCCGCGTCTCCAGTCTAAAACAAGGAGTTGGGGTCCCGAACGCCAACGTGGGCGTTTGACTCGTTCAAGCACGAGCTGAACGGTTGCAGGAACCGTTTTCCCCACGATCTGAGGAAATCACGCCCACTTAGGAGCGGATTTAGAGGGCAGTTACACCCCCTTAATCCCCTATAAAAGGGAGTAGACTCAACTGAGTTAAAGGTTAGAATTTCTTGGATCGGATCAACCACTAAAGGCGGGCATTTTTCAGATCTGGGACTTGGCAGCAACAGGAGAGATCATTGGGCGAGCTTTGGAGGAGATTGGCATCATCCTCCAACGAAGATCATCTTCAACTGTAACAACAGAGAGCCTTCGGCCTTGGCTTGAGAACCGATTCTCGGTTCAAATCAACTCTTTTACAGAGTTTTTCAAAACTCATTCAGAGTTATCAACTCATTAAGAGTTTCAAACTTGCCACGCAAGTTCTCCACAACGTCAAATCATGAGGAGGAGATTTCGTTCCAGTGAATCAAGACGTGCGGATCGTCAACGGAGAGCAAACTCGACGCGAGCATTCGAGGGAGGCACTCCATCACCACCGTGAAGAACCCAGTTTTAAACAAAGGGGAGAATCAAATTCATTCTCCTCTCTTTTGTAATCGAATTGTAACAGAGATTAAAGGAATCAAAGTCAAATTTCTTTTCTTCTCTTTATTGCAATTTTCCAACATACAAAAGATAGCGACTCTGCTGGGGACAAGCTTCTCTGACGAAGAAGTGGTGGCGCAATCCGACATTCATCTCACTGGAACGACCGTCGAAACTCTCATGGTAGAGTTTGATCAAGCTAAGTTTGAGGAGGCTATCTCCTCCGGATCACTTAGCCCCAAGGCTATGCGTAAGATTCACAAAGTTTCTAAGGAGACTAAAGCTCACGAGAACCAGACTGAATGTGGCCCTCAATGGCGTGTTTTACAGTCAAAACGCGGACCTCAAGCCTTCGTTGAACGCGAACTTCAACTTCGCGTTTCCCAGTCAAAACACGACCCTCGCGTCGACAATGAAGAACGCGACCCTCATGTTGCCAAACCAAAACGCGACCCTCGCGTTTCAAGTGCCAAACGCGACCCTCGCGTTTCAAGTGCCAAACACGACCTTCGCGTCTCAGATGCCAAATGCGACCTTCACGTCTCAGTTGCCAAATGCGACCTTCGCGTCTCAGGTGACAAACGCGACCCTCGCGAGACCCCCGAATACTCTGCGTAGCGCGACTAGGTTGAGGGGCGGATATAAAAAGTTCATGGATTCAAGGCATCTCAACCAGGTCCATGTTCACCAAGAGCCAGTCCTGTCCAATCATGGACTGAGGGTTCCAATTCAAACCTCACAATCAGTGAGAAATTCTTCAGTCTTTACAACATACTTGAGAGAGTTCAAATCGAGAGAAAGACCGATGCAACCAGTCATTCCTACGGTCCTCTCGAAATGTCAATGCTGCCTATATGCGGCCAAACAATTGGTGTTCGACCAATTTATGAACGTTGCTTTGCTCGACCAACGACAACGTTCTCATAGGAAGAAGGCTTCAGAGACCGAATATCTTGGGGTCACTATCAATGTGATCGGCAGAGGGAAAACCTCGGGTCCTAGTTCCGATGATTCTGAGACAAGTCGTTCACCGACTGTTAGAGAAATCGCTAACGAGTTTGAAGGAGTCTACCAACGCACTCGGACGCGAGCAGGAGCCATTCCCCCTATCAACTATCGGAGGTTAGCTAGAGGAACCAATTCCGATGATGAACACTCAGCCATTGCAGAGTCCCAATCATCAAGCTCTTTTGTTAAGCATGAGAGCCCCGCTTATATGACGGGAAACCATGAAGATCTCGCAAAGAGGCTTGATGAGCAAGAGGCCATGCTCAAATCTCAGCAGGAGGCCATCAATGAACTCCTGGCCCTGTTGACTCAACTCGTCGCAGACAAGGCCAAATCTCAGAAGACAGATTTGCCACTCAGGCAAGAATCTTCCCGAAGGGAAAGAACGCCTTCGTCCCGACCTCACACAAGCAAAGGGAAGGGAAAAATGGTTGATGACACGGATTCTGACCAAGAAGCCCACAACCTAGAATCTTCCTCTGATGAAGGAAGAGAAGCTAAGAATGAGCAAAATCCTCAGTCGGCTAAAATCGATGAATTGGAAGCCCGTCTAAATGTCATTGCTAACAGGAGCGAGCTCCAAGATGAGAGAGTTACCAGGCCTTATCCTGCCAAATGGGATGCAGCCCCTTATCCTCTAAAATTCGAGGTCCCGACGCTACAAACTTTTGACGGCACGGGATCACCGAACCAACATATCTATCATTTCAAGTCACAGACGGGGAATGTGATATCAAACGATGCCATTCTGGTTCGATTGTTCATTGGCACCCTCAAGGGAGTTGCCTTTGAATGGTTCAGGAAACTGCCTGCAGGGTGTATCCAAAAGTGGGCAGATTTAGAGAGACTCTTCCTATCAAGATTCTTTAAAGAAGATACAGAAGTCTCCATCCATACTCTTCTCGCCACTAAGCAGAAGAAGAGGGAATCCGTCAAAGCCTTCGTCAAGAGGTTCTGAACCATGGCTCTCCGGTGTTCGTCAGGTATGACACAGTTTACCTTAGTAGAGACCTATCGACACAACTTGCAGACCGACCTCCTAGCCCGAATAGGAGTTGCAGAATGCCGTTCCTAGAGACAACTAATCTCTCAAGGCGAACAGGCTCAAGAGATTATTGCCAGGATCAAAGCTGAAGAACAAAGTAGGTAGGATCAGCCTGAGCAATCGGACCAAGCCCAATCTTCTCCTGAGCAATCGGACCAAGCCCACTCTTCCCAGTCAGAACCGGAAGATACTACGGCCACTGAAGCTAATCCTCTTCAGTAGGATGTCAGGTCTAATAACTATCACGTTAATAACTACCTCTGATAGTCAAACTCGTTAGATAGTGGCCCATTAGGCGATGTGCCATGTCTAATCCTTTCCCCCCTGCACTTGTTCAAGACTGGGGGTTGGTTTATTTGTAGTTCATTGGATTATGAATAATAAATTTTCTGAGTTGTCATATTCAATAAAATACTTCTGCCAACCACGAAATCCATCAAAACTATCACGTTAACGGTTACCTCTGATAGTCCATCAACTTGCCAATCCTATTTAACAGGATGGCAGATCCACAAAACTATCACGTTAACGGTTACCTCTGATAGTCCATCAACTTGCCAATCCTATTCAACAGGATGGCAGATTCACAAAACTATCACGTTAACGGTTACCTCTGATAGTCCATCAACTTGCTAATTCTATTCAACGGGATGGCAGGTCCACTAAAACTATCACGTTAATGATCACCTCTGATAGTCTGTTTTCTTTAAATTTCCCCACCAATCCTCTTCAAGTAGGATGGCGGGTCTATCAAAACTATCACGTTAATGACTACCTCTGATAGTTCATTCCCCCAAATATCCTCACCAATCCTCTTCAAGTAGGATGGTGGGTCAATCAAAACTATCACGTTAATGATTACTGTTGGCCTTCTTGTTTTGATGATGTTTAACAAACAATTTACTTCTAATGTTGTTTATCTAGTATTTATGTTTTCGTATTTATTCTAGGCAAACAACGTTGTTGGAGGATGGATGGAATTGCGCTTCAACGACGATATCAAATGGAGGTTGGCGGAATTGTGGAGTGAAGCATCGTACAATTCAAGTTCAAGATCCAAGTTTAGCTTCATCCGCAACATGTACCAAGTTGAGCTCAATGAATATCAAGATCAAGCTTGGGTAATTTAGTTTAGGATTTATATTATGTGTGTTAAGTACGTTAAGCTCAATATCTATACACACACATGTATTGGTTTCCTCGTATATATATATATATATATATATATATATATATATATATACATAAGTTTTGGTTTCTATGCATATATATAGTTTTATATATATACAAACATAGTTTTGAGTTTTCATGTTTATAAATATGAAATCACATATTTCATATTTACTATTGTGTTTTTAAAAACATTGCATAGAATATGCAATTTTGTGAAAATACTGTCTTCTTAGTTTATAGACTTCAATATCAGTTTATACATGTTTTACTAAGTCTATAAAAACATTTCACAAAGTTTCAAAAGTTGGTTTATGTCAAAACATCAAAATTCAAGTATCTCATATTTTCATGTTTTGGACTATTTTGCAAAATGATGATTTTTCATAAATAGGAAATGCAATTTGGAAAATTCTTTTTGTAACATGTTCGTTTTTCATGTTTATATACATTTCCTAAAGTTTCATAATTTTTGGACTTTATTTGTTATTTTTAACAAATTTCCAAAAGTCAAAAAAATCTGTTTTCAAAACCTGTTTTATGCTGTGTCAGTCTTCGGTCGACAGCACCGGTCGACCGATCATTTGTTCTTTCATCGCCACGCAGCAGAGACCGGTCCGGTCGACCGAAAGCCCCATCGGTCGACCGACGAGATTTTCGGTCGACCGACTATGTGACCGTTAGCTTTCCAACGGCTATTTTGCTGAGTTGTTTTCTGGGGCTGTTTTGTTATTTGGTTTGGGGTTTTTGTTAAGATCTTGAGTGGGTATAAATACCCCATTGCTAATCTCTTATTTGACTTATGAAAAGAAGTTTTTAACAAGGGTTTTAAAAAGAGTTTAAGCTTATTTTTAAGCTTGTTTAAGGGTTTGGTTTAAAGCTGTTTTGGATTTCACAAGTGGAGGAGATCATCTTCTTGTTTGGGCTCAAATCTCCATCTCTCCATCTTGATCTAGAGAAGTTTTCCTAAACTCAACTCTAGCTTTTATTCATAATTATTTGTTGATTATCATTTCTATTAAAGCTAGTTTTATATTGAGTTTAGTTTAATTTTAATTTCACTCATTGTTACACACACCCACTTGAGCTTATTGTATTTGCATACATAGTATATTAGGGTTGTGAGAGATTGTAACATTAACTTGTGCTTAATTGAGTTCTCATCTATTGTAGAGAATAAATTTATATTTGTTACACTGTGAGTGTTGTAAGGTTTTCGGTGAGCTAGAAAACCGAGTGTGTTGTGAAGTTTTCGGTGAACTAGAAAACCGATTGTGAGGAGTGACGTTGTTCGGTGAGCGTTGAAAACCGACACTGTGAGGTGTAAACGTTATTCGGTGAGCGTTGAAAACCGACACTGTGAGGTGTAAACGTTATTCGGGTGAGCGTAGAAAACCCGGTTGTGATAGTGGATTTCTCCCCGGGAGTGGGGAGTGGAGACGTAGGACGGAAGGTCCGAACTCCATGATCATATTGCTTGTTTGAGTGTGCTTTGGCGTTCATTCATATTTATGTTCATATCTTATATCGCCATTGTGCATTGCTAATTTCTATTTCATCCACTATCTTGTTTAGATTGTTTACCCTTGTATTAGTTTGCATATCCTTGCACGTATCTTATTGTATATCTCCTTGTTAGGATATATTATCTTGTGCTAGTTTATATATCCTTGCATATATATATTTCATCATATAGGATAACTTATTAATTAGTTTTAATTGGTATTTAATCGGATTAGATTAGCATAAGACCCTAATCACCCCCCCCCCCTCTAGGATCTTACAATTACCTCTGATAGTTCATTTCCTCCAAATTCTCTTGCCAGTCCTCTTTAATAGGATGACGGGTCCACAAAACTATCACGTTAACAGTTACCTCTGATAGTCCATTAACTTACCAATCCTCTTTAATAGGATGACAGATCCATAAAACTATCACGTTAACAGTTACCTCTGATAGTCAAACTCATCAGATAATGACCTACCTGGTGATGTGCCTATATTCCGACTTCATGGATAGTGCCTCACTAGGCGATGTGTATTGTCTACCTCTTTTTCTTCCCCTGCTAAGTCTTAATCAAGACTGGGGGTTGGTTACTTGGAATCCATTAGATTAAGAGTAACGAATCTTTCATATCGTCGAATTAACATTACACTTCTGACGATCATCACCCCCATAGAGTATGAATGCATCTTGCATCACTCCTAATTTATCACGTTAACAATACACCTCTGACAATCAACTTATCAATCCTTGTCAATAGGATGATTGGTCCTCGAAATTGCTCGAATCGCAATCTTCCCCAGCAAGACACTAAGTCTTCAAAATCTTATCACAAGTATCAGAACTCATCGCTTCCGATGATAAACTCACTTAGCAAGTCTCCCCAGCGAGACGCTAATTCCCAAAACCTTGTGCAAGTCACAAGTACACATTTATCCTGTCACGTTAACACTAAACCTCTGACAAATCAACTTTTCAATCCTCGTCAATAGGATGATAAGTCCACAAAGTTACTCCGATCGTAACATTCTCTTGTCATGTTAACATCATACCTCTGACAATCCACTTATCAATCCTCGTCAATAGGATGATACGTCCACAAAGTTGCTCCAATCGCAACACAAATCATGTCATGTTAACATCATACCTCTGACAATCCACTTATCAATCCTCGTTTATAGGATGATAAGTCCACAAAGTTGCTCCGATCGTAACATTCTCTTATCACGTTAACATCAAACCTCTGACAATCCACTTATCAATCCTCGTTTATAGGATGATAAGTCCACAAAGTTGTTCCGATCGCAACATTCTCTTGTCACGTTAACATCAAACCTCTGACAATCCACTTATCAATCCTCGTTTATAGGATGGTAAGTCCACAAAGTTGTTCCGATCGCAACATTCTCTTGTCACGTTAACATCAAACCTCTGACAATCCACTTATCAATCCTCGTTTATAGGATGGTAAGTCCACAAAGTTGCTCCGATCGCAACATTCTCTTGTCACGTTAACATCATACCTTTGATAATCCACTTATCAATCCTCGTCAATAGGATGATAAGTCCACAAAGTTGCTCCAATCGCAATACAAATCTTATCACGTTAACACTAAACCTCTGACAAATTCACTTATCAATCATCTTCAATAGGATTATAAGTCCACAAAGTTGCTCCGATCGCAACACAAATCCAGTCAAGTTAACATCACACCTCTGACAACACAAATCAACTTATCGACTCTCTTCATTAGAGCGATAGGTCCATAAAATACTGTTAGGTTAACATCACACCTCTAACAGTCAAACTCCTCAATGAATTTGTTAATCCTTTTTCAACAAGAATAGCAAGTTTTCATTATAAAATCCCCAGTGGATTAAATATTTTCTGGAATTATCCCAGTGATAATAAAGAAATTTTCTGAATTTCACTCTAAGTGAAAATTCACGCCAAGTTAATACTACACCTCTGGCACTTCTAATTTTCTTTCAGTGTTTCGAATAACACAGGAAGAAATAGTGACAAAGTCTACGTATTCAATATCGTAGTCAGTGATTATCATTAAATTAATAATCTCTGAATTCATACCTTGCACGCATGAGGAATTTTATCCCGAATCCTAAGTAGGGATAAGTCAACGCCTAACACGCGTTGCCGGTTAGTCTTTCACCGTAAAAACGACAAAAGTCTACATATTCAACGTCGTAGCAGGTTGTTATTAATAACACCAGAATCCATGCCTTACACGCATGGGGGACGTTATCTCGATCCCTAATTTGAGATAAGTCTACGCCTAATACGCGTTGCCGGTTAGTCTTTTGCCGTGAAAAGGACACCAAAATTCATGCCTCACACGCATGGGGAATTTTATCCCGAATTCTAAGTAGGGATAAGTCAACGCCTAACACGCGTTGCCGGTTAGTCTTTCACCGTAAAAAGGACAAAAGTCTAAGTATTCAACATCATAGCAGGTTGTTATTAATAACGCCGAAATTCATGCCTTACACGCATGGGGGACGTTATCTCGATCCCTAATTAGAGATAAGTCTACGCCTAACACGCGTTGCCGGTTAGTCTTTTTTCGTAAAAATGACAAAGTCTATGTATTCAAAATCATAGCACTAAGACTAAGAGAGTTCATTCTTTTAGCATAACGTTACGTGTGGAACGGACTTAGACAATCCACATGCTAGCCCGACTCAAACGGTAGTCGGTAAAGGCTTATCAAATCCGTTGATGGCTGAGGGTTTGCCAAAAATCCTATGCATGTTTAAAGGCCCATCAGCTTAATGGACGTGAGCCGAGACTTAAAACAGATAAGCTAAAGATAAGTCTCAAAGACTTAGTCAAAAATGCATGAAAGTCACCTCCGCGTCTCACATCGAAACGCCAAGGTCAGACCCGCGTCGCAAAAAGCACAACGCCGGGGTCAGACCCACGTCGCAAAAATGATAACGCCAAGGTCATAGCCGCGTTTCAAATCAAAATGCCGAGGTCAGACCCGCGATGCAAAAGCCGAACGCCGAGGTCACACCCGTGTTCCAAATTCAACATGCAAGGGTGAGACTCGCGTCTCAAGTTCAAAATACAGAGTCCACCCCCACATTTTAGAAGCAGGATTATGGCGCATACCTTCGCACAGGTCCTGTGTGACAAATCCCTTCAACCAAGATGCCTTCGAAGCGAGTGCAGAGAACGACTCCCTTACGATAAGGAATCAACAGCTCCAAGATCAGAGTTAAGATCCAAAGTATTCCGAAAATTCGTCCCAGTCAACCGCGAACTTTCGAAAACTTTGGAGGGGGTTTTGTAGGCTATCTAAAAATCACAATAGATAGCTTATCCCCCATCAAACACCGATGATGGAAGTTACAATCTGACGACTTCCAGAAGGCTACAATTTGAAGACTTTCACGTAGATCGATGAAGGTTACAATCTGACGACCTTCACGACAACCGATGAGAGCTCTAGTTCAATAGCACTCACAATCAACATCGGGAGTTATAATCTGACGACTCTCATATTCTCAAGGAGCCAAGACGAAGATTACAAGACAATGATCTTTGCAACGCTATGACAAAAGAGATTACTTGGTGATAATCTCTTCAAGGCAAGACGCGGAGGTCCTCCCCGTGTATCAACACCAAAACACGGAGGTCCTCCCCGTGTGTCAACAGTAAAACGCCAGGGTCGAACCCACGTTACAACATCAAAACGCCAGGGTCGAACCCGCGTTACAACATCAAAACGCGAGGGTCGAACCCGCGTTACAACATTAAAACGCTGGGGTCAGACCCACATTTTTCAACGTCCAGCGGGTACCCAACTCCGCGTCTCCAGTCTAAAACGAGGAGTTGGGGTCCCGAACGCCAACGTGGGCGTTTGACTCGTTCAAGCACGAGCTGAACGGTTGCAGGAACCGTTTTCCCCACGATCTGAGGAAATCACGCCCACTTAGGAGCGGATTTAGAGGGCAGTTACACCCCCTTAATCCCCTATAAAAGGGAGTAAACTCAACTGAGTTAAAGGTTGGAATTTCTTGGATCGGATCAACCACTGAAGGCGGGCATTTTTCAGATCTGGGACTTGGCAGCAACAGGAGAGATCATTGGGTGAGCTTTGGAGGAGATCGGCATCATCCTCCAACGAAGATCATCTTCAACTGCAACAACAGAGAGCCTTCGGCCTTGGCTTGAGAACCGATTCTCGATTCAAATCAACTCTTTTACAGAGTTCTTCAAAACTCGTTCAGAGTTATCAACTCATTAAGAGTTTCAAACTTGCCACGCAAGGACTCCACAACGTCAAATCGTGAGGAGGAGATATCGTTCCAGTGAATCCAGACGTGCGGATCGTCAACGGAGAGCAAACTCGACGTGAGCATTCGAGGAAGGCACTCCATCGCCACCGTGAAGAACCCAGTTTTAAACAAAGAGGAGAATCAAATTCATTCTCCTCTCTTTTGTAATCGAATTGTAACCGAGATTAAAGGAATCAAAGTCAAATTTTTTTTCTTCTCTTTATTGCAATTTTCCAACATATAAAGATTTCTACATCACTCAATCCAAAATCACTCCCCACAAAGCACTTAAATCTCTTTAATAATCTCTATTACTTGTAAAATTAACCAAATAGAAAAAGCCAAATTAAGAAACTCTTGAATCTATTGCTTCAGCCTATAGAGCCCATCTTGATGCTTATTGTTGTTGTTGGGTGGATAAATTGCCTACAGGCTTAATAAAGAACTATTAGTTCTTTCCCTTAATGCTGCGACCCTAGGTTGGGTAAATTCTCATCAAGGAATTTCTGCCATATCTATAGAGATTAAGAATAATAGTTGTTGTTAGCAATAAATTCTACAAGAGAAGAATTTCAATCTCAATAGAATAAATAACCACTTTTTTCCTTATATAAATACTAGGCGTATATAGCTAATAGAAACTCTAATTTGATTGCATATTCTATTTAAATATTAGGATTTGAATCATCCATAACAATAAATTACTATAGTTTTATACCGTAACACACATCCTCAAACTTACGGCTCTTTCATAGATGGTAACTTGGACTCACGAAATAATATCCTTATTTTTCTTTACAAGTTCATAATCAATAAGATTTCACATGAGCTGTTCTGATAACATTTTAAAGGTTTGAGAGATATAATGTAATAGTCTAATAATTTTAAGAGTTATAATGTAATAGTCTAATTAATAATTTTAGACTAATTAATACTTGATTGTGTAGCTAGAGAAGGTCCCCCAACAAAGAGTTCCACGCACAATACCGTTCTCCTTGCCTTATTGAGTGAGAAGCGACTTTCCACTTTAAACACACACAAGAGTCACATGGGCAACACCTTTCCAGTTCAGTATTGGAACGTTCCTACTCCAAGCAATGACAGTAGAATCGGATCTTCCTTTTCTCATCACTTCACCAGTGAAAAGAAATCATGTTTCTCCACTACAATCTTTTGCCACTATATCTAAATAATTGCAATTCGTTTCTAGTATATAAATAGTATCATAAACTCCTTTGACTTTTTTTTTTTGTCATTTATCATTTTTATATAATAATTTAATGTTACACAATTATGATTAGAAAATGTTAGAGTAAGCCGTGTGAAAACTATACCAGACACAGATTTAACGCGGATTCAATCAAAAAAAAAAAAATTTACGGTCTCAAACCGTTCAAATTTTGATCTCAAAAAATTAACTTCCAACCGATACAGAAACATATTAGAGCATAAAATTATATCGCTCAACTCTCACCAGCATCGATACTTCCGTGCATTAAAAACAACTTTAAGTATTCTTTTCTATCACCCAAGGAGCCAATGACAGTGTGCAAGAGAATCCAAATCAGCAGTGTCAGGGTCAGTCTGGCAAATCATAGTAAACCAGACTAAGATTAATCCTAACCATGTTTTGCGCTAAACTAGTTTAAGAGCGTTCCGTAAAAAAGGAGCGGTTCGGAACAGAACTAGTTTTGAGTAAAAAAAAAACTCGGCCTTAAAAGACGGCCCAATTCTATCCCGGTTTTAAACCGTCGCCAAAACGACTAAAAATTAGATCAGGATCACACCCGGCCTGGTTTTAGAGAGTCGCCGACGAGCATTTTTAGTAACCGCACAACTACACGCTTCGTTTTTTTTTTCTCTCCCCATGGACCCACACCCCCCACCTTTCTTTCATCTTTTCACCCTCTCTCTCCTCTCCTCCTTAAAAACCCCCGCTCGTCACCACTCAACGCAACCACTTCCCACTTCCAAACCCCGCCCCCCTCTCCATCATGGAACTCCAATGCGAAACAATCGCCTCCGCCACCTCCACCTCCACCTCCACCCCCTCCTCCAACCACTTAACCTCCTCGAGAAAGCGCCGAAAGACCGGCAACCCGAAACCCGAAAACCCGGCCTACAGGGGGGTCCGGATGCGCAACTGGGGGAAGTGGGTTTCCGAGATCCGCGAGCCGAGGAAGAAATCGAGGATCTGGCTCGGCACATTCCCGACGGCTGAGATGGCGGCCCGGGCCCACGACGTGGCCGCCATGACCATAAAGGGCCGCTCGGCCCACTTGAACTTCCCTGAGCTCGCGGCCCAGCTGCCCCGGCCCGCCACGAGCTCGCCCAAGGACATACAGGCCGCCGCCGCGCAGGCCGCCGTCATGCAGTTCGTGAACGGGCCGGGCCTCGACGGGCCGACGGAGGCCTGCGAGGAGAGCGAGGAGGGGCTGTTCGATCTGCCGGACTTGCTGCTGGATCTGAGAGGTGGGTTTCGTAGCCCTACCAGTGTTTGGGTGGAGGAGGAGTATCGTGTTGGGTTTTGGGTTGATGAGCCGTTGACGTGGGGGTATTAATTAAATGTTAGATCGTAGAAAGAAAATGAGGGGGGCGAAGAGGTTATTATTATTTTTTTTTTTTTTTTTGATTATTTTTTTTAGTGGAACGGTTGTGATTTTTGTGTTTAAAAATAAAAATTAGACAGGGTACTTACGGAGGACACGGCCGGTGAGTGTAAAAACTTTTAAAGTGGATTAATTAGAATTGTCTGGTAAATATTAGCGGATGGTGGTGATTTAAAAAGCAGTAATTAATTAATTTCTTCGCTGTACGTCTCTGAAAAGAAAAGAATGCCACGTTGTCAAAGTTCAAAGTTCGAAAAACTCCTCAAGACGGAGCTCACCTCCCTTGCAAAGTTAAGGTAGAGAAGTTTCTATTCTCATTGTTTGATCAGCGATACGTTAGTCGGGGGGGAAAAGTTAACAGAATTATATTTATAGAAAATTTTGAAATTTTAAAAATTAATATCACATCCGTAAGCTAGTTGATTTCAACTCAAGACTTCATTGTCATGCCTAAGCAAACAATTGAATTTGCAATAGAACTCCTCATTTCTTTAAGTCATTTTAGAAATCCTTGCTATTGTCAGTATTGACACGATACATTTACTATGAAAAATGTGTACTATGAAAAGTACTGGTCAATTAGTAGCTAACATTTTTTTTTATTTTGTACTAAGTTCTTTAATTAAGTGTTTGACTTTAGTTTTTTTTTTTTACATGAACATGGAATGCTATTCCCAAGGCCTCTAATGATCCTTGTTGTATATTTCTTTAAATGCTGAAATTGGAAGGCATTTGGTCTGATCATGTGACTACATCACATGGGGGATGAATATTTTTAAGAGTATGACTCCCTATTTAATATCCAAGCTAATTAATATTCCCCAACTAAAGAAGAGGAGATTCGTAATTACACTATTATTTAGTAAAAAAAATGATTATATATATACTTGTATTTGAAATAAATTCTAATTCTTATATCTATAGAAAGATTTGTGTGACTTAGAAAGTATTTTGTCTGTTAAAGAAAATGAAGGGAGAATACAAATACTTCGCGAAATACCTTAATCAAGGGGATCGCCTTGTGGATAATTTTCATACTCGAATTTCTAAGTGATGTTAGTAGTGTTGGACTTGAGGGTAGTGACGGGGTCCAACTATTCACACTCCCAAACAGTAACTTTGGGGGTGTGTGAGGACTAAATTGTCCTTCTCCTACCGGACAGCCAATCCGGTGGGTAATTAATTTTTCTGTTAACAAAAGGATATTTTCGGCAATCCAACTCCTAAAATTACTGTTTGGGAGTGGATATAACAAACGTGGTAGTGACGGAGCTATATAGGGTCCAGTTGTGTCACATGATATCAATATATTTCTATGTAATGAGATATTTTTATTTACGGTTACTTATGTTTATTGCTATATATAAGGACACCATTATTTAAGGAGGATCAAACTGTCAAATTATCAATACCGAACATATACACTCATGATACGTTCACCTTACTAGGACCAGATTTTGACCTCGACGGCACTTGAGGGTCCTAATTAAGCTCTTTTAATTACGAAGAGATCTACAGCTACAACTACAAGGGAGTGGGTGATCATAACATCGCGCGATAGTATTCTCTCTCTCTCTCTCTCGATCATTTTGGCCAGATGCTAGGGTTCCATTGGCGTATTATTATTAATATTAATATAAATAATAATAATAATGATGATGATAATAATTATTACTATTATATTATTGTTGTTGTGTATATAAGCCAACAAGGTTGATCGCTGAGAGGCCTACATGCTGTTTGCGTCGAAAATTGATGTATTCATTGCGGTATTCACTACAACTTCAGTCGTTACAATGAAAACAAAAAGATAGTCTTTTTATAAGACTTTTACACAATGAAAACGAAAAAAATACAACTCTCGTCGAACAAACGCAGAGATCGTTTATCGTTCTTCTGCTTGCGTGGGTGTCTTTGCCTGTGCCGGGGTTTATCCGTGGACCACCTTAGATCTGGATCCGGTTGATGAAAAATTGGGCAGAGCTTCGCCTTCACCGAAGTAGTGTTTGATTTGAAGCGCTGAGATCGACCAAGCGAAATCAGGGCTCTTCTCGAGATTAAGACCAAGCCTAATCTCAAGGGACGGACGGACGGGGTTCAGATCCTTCGAATAGCTCCTTCTTTATGTCGAAGTTCGCCGGGATCTGATTTGCCTTCGCTGAAATTCGTGCTCCTTGACTCCTCAATCCAGCAGCACCTCCACGTCTTGATAATAACTCCCCCTCCGGAAATGGACGCCTTTGGCTCGTATTTATAGGCCCCGAATGCGGTTATTTTGGATGAGAACAAGTGATTTGGCTCTATCTTCAGTTAACAACAGCCTAATCACGTTTGGGGATGATATCAAGTTAGTTAGAAACCCCTGGAACAGATGAAACCTGCAAAAACAGCATCAAAACCGTC
>BQKN01066853.1:331883-350799 GCA_022839385.1 Asparagus kiusianus
GAAATACGAGGGGCCTTGTCACATGAAGTTCCCACTTTTGGGGCCTGGACACAATTTTCCCCCTGAAGTATCATAGATGTTTCTAAGATTTCTTTATATGATATTTGTTTATTTAATATGCGATATTTTATCTAACCTTATATATTTAGAATTGGCTATGAAGTTTTTTTTTTCATATTTAATCTTTAGATTACTTTATTTAAGTATTTTAAGCAAAATACATAGATATATGCTTTCAATAATATTTATGTTGGAACATATTAAGATTCTGATTATTGGTTATATCGTATTTATTTACATGAAAAAGAACTTTGCATTTCGTATTTATATCTTTTCATAATATACAATGTAATAGATATTTAATTAATATGCTTCATGATATGCTTTAGAAAGATCTAGACATAAAGAAAGTGAAAAGGAAAAAAAAGGAAAAAAAAAGAAAAGAAATGTGTGAAATGATCTACTTGTCCTCATGTCTTTTAATGAGACGAAGAACGTATTTTCCTTGTCCTTCAAACTTTTTTTTGCCCTTCAAACTTTTCTTACCCTTACTACGTTTTTAATATAATAATAACATAGATATATTAATTGAAAGAGGTTCTTATCATTTAAAACTAATATTTATTGCCACAATCAAATCCGTAACTAATCGTCTAAATCAAATTGCTAAATGATTTCAATGGAAGGTGGTTACTATTATTGAAAAAGAAAAGGTTGGATTCTGCTAGGTGTACTTCTCCAAAAATATTACATTCCATTTACAGAGAGAGAGAGGGGTAACGCTTGATATGACTGTTTTCTACAATTGTTGTAAGCACGTTTTCTATGTCGTAATTAAAGAGGTAATAATTAGGAAAAAGGGCCTGTGTGGTTATTTTCCAACTAATAAAGAAAAGTCATTTTACCGGTGCGGAAAGTCTTTTCACGTGTTTTACAAACGTTTCTTATTAGGAAACACTTTCTCCATTTCATTTTACATTGATGGGAATTGTTGTGCGCCTTTGCGGAAGCGTGCTCGCACACCGAACGAGTCCGTAAGCACGGGAGTAGGTTAACAAACCCAACTCGGGTACAATCCAACAAATATGACAAGCCAATCACAAACACAGATATTTTACGTGGTTCGGCAATTTGCCTACGTCCACGGGAGCAGCACAAATAATTTCTTATTAACCACAAGAAATTACAAATAAGAGAAAATATGTCAAGCTTGAGATCTCTCAAACAATAACAGTGTTTTTAACTTAAAAACACTGTTCAATCTCTTTTAAATAACTCAACCCCCAAATAAATACACCAACTCCTACTCCACAAATTAATGAGAAGAGGACAAATAGGGGACACAAATGGGAGAGAGAGAAAAAACACAGAAGGGAAATTTTCTGTCGTCGCCACTATTTCTTCTCCTCTCTCGCTCTCTGTCTGCTCCCACTTGCTCGAGAATGAGGGTTTCCCTTTTATAGGGAAACCCTAGGGCAAGCCTCTCCTCCAGCTGGCGTCCACTGTTGCAGGCGACCTCCGATCCAACTGGAGCAAGCTGGTTCACATCCACGCCGCGCGAGCACCTCGAGCCCTACGCACACGACATGCGAGTTCGACGCCTACATGCGAGTCCGACTTCGCCTCCCAACTTCGCCTACAGGCGAGCTCGAAGTCGCCTGCACCTGCTCGCCTACAGGCCAGTTCGATCTCGCCTCCACGCCTTCGCCTGCGAGTTCGATCTCGCCTCCACGCCTTTGCCCAGGTGCGTTCTTCAATTCTCCACCTCGTCCATCGTTTGATAAACATTAAATTTTGGACGAACACCAGAAGAGTACCACGAGCGCCAAACCAAGCCCAAAACAGTACACCATTATACCATAATTGCCTACGTACCCTCTGACTGGGATCAAGCTAATCGTAGTTCTACCAAATGGCCGCCAACGGCCTCAACAATCACAAATGTGCAACAAGTTTTGATAATGATCAAACTTGTTACTCAGAACCACCTTTGTGAGCATATCCGTCGGATTATCCTTCGTGTGGACCTTCACTATCTCCACATCTCCATCTTCAAGAACATCCCGAACGAAGTGATAACGAACGTCAATGTGCTTCGTCCTCACATGAAGAACCTGATTCTTCACCAAATAGATAGCGCTCATGCTATCACAATGAATAGTAACGGACCGCTGCGATATACCAAGTTCCTCCAAAAGTCCTCGAAGTCAAATAGCCTCCTTCACAGCCTCTGTAATTACCATATACTCTGCTTCCGTCATTGACAATGCCACCGTAGACTGTCAGGTGCATCTCCAACACACTAGCGCACGGGTCAAAGTGAACACATATCCCGTCGTAGGCCGACGCTTATCCAAATCCTCGGCATAATCCGAATCAACATAGCTGATACACAACTGCCCACCTTTAATGTCTCGCTCATAAATCAAACTAACATTGAGCGTACCTCGAATGTACCTCAAAATCCATCTCACAGCGTCCCAATGACCCACTCCTAGATCATGCATGTATCTTAAAACCATGCTCACCGCCTGTGACAAATCTGACCTCGTACATACCATCGCGTACATCAAGTTTCCAACTACGCTCGCATATGGAGTCTTCGACATCAACCCTCTATCTTCAACTGTCTTTGGTGAAAGATCAGCTGAAAGCTTTAAATGGGCTCCCAAATGTATACTAACAGGCTTTGTTTCCATACTAACATTAAACCGCTGTAGAACCTTATTCAGATAAGCTATCTGAGTCAAACATATTCTGCCCCTCTCTTTATCTCTGCCGATCTCCATCCCTAAAATGCGCTTAGCCTCACCCAAATCCTTCATCTCAAACTCATTTGAAAGTTGTGCCTTCAACTCATCTATAGCGGATCTAGAAATAGAGGAAACCAACATGTCATCGACATAAAGTAACAAATAAATGTACGCACCTCCTTTCAACTTGCGATAGTACACACAAGGATCAAACTGGCTCCGAATGTACGATTGACCGATCATAAAACTATCAAATCCCTTATACCACTGTCAAAGAGATTGCTTCAAACCGTATAGCGATTTCTTTAACTTGCAAACCAACTTTTCTTCCCCTGTAACTCGGAATCTCAATGGCTAAGTCATATATATTTCTTCATCAAGATTACCATGAAGAAATATCGTCTTCACATCTAACTGATCTAACTTCAATCTATACCGCGCCACCAAAACTAGCAAAATCCGAATCAAAGAGTGCTTCACTACAGGAGAGAAAACCTCATTGTAGACAATACCTTCCTCCTGTGTATAGCCCTTCGCAACCAACTTAGCTTTGAACCTCAATGGAGTGCCTTTAATGCTCTCCTTTTTCATGTATACCCACTTGTAACCAATCGCCTTCCGCCCCTTTGGAAACTAAACAAGCTCCCATGTGTCGTTCTTATGAAGAGACACCATCTCCTCCTGCATAGCTAAATGCCACGAATCAGCCTCTGAACTCTGCTCGGCCTCTTTGAATGTAGTATGTACATCGATACTCTCCACTGGAAGTGCATATGCAACTACTGTGTTGGTATAATGTGCTGGCGTCTGTATGTCTCTCCTCTGTCTCCAAACCGCAATCGAATCCTGAACCTGAGCCGTCGGTCCTTGATCCTGCACATCTGTACCCGTATCCTCCTCGTCATCGTCGTGTTCGCCCGGCGTCACCTCAGTTAGCACTCTAAGGGATACTGTACCATCTGGACAATGTGAAGCTATATCAATCTCCACCACCTGTGATATCTCCTCCGTCGGGTCGCTCTCCACCTGATAAGAGCTGGAAAGCTTCAAGATAGAAGCCTCATCGAACGTGATATCCCTACTCAGCACAATCTTCCTATAAACTAGATCCCATAGCTTGTATCCCTTGACACCACGCTTGAATCCTACAAATATGGCCTTTCTAGCTCGATGTTCCAATTTATCTGTTCTTACATGATAAATACATGGCACCCAAATACCTTAAGTTGGTCATAGTCGTGTGCTGGTTTTTCCGACCATATCTCCATAGGGGTCTTCCCCTCAATCGCAGATGAAGGCAGCATGTTAATGAGGTGGCTCGCATATGATAATGCCATAGCCCAAAAGATCTTCTCCAAACTACTTTGTGACAATAAACATCGGACCTTCTCCAGTAAAGACCGATTCAACCTCTCTGCCACCCTATTTTGTTGCGGTGTATGACTAACCGTGAAGTTTCTCTCTATGCCATCGTCTTAACATAGCTGCTGAAAGGGGTCAGAAGTATACTCACCACTGTTGTCAGATCGCAACGTCTTAATCTTTCTCCCAATCTGCAGTTTCAATCTCTTCTTCCACTCTACAAACAAATCTAAGACTCCACTCTTCTTCGTCATGGTGCATACCCAACAACATCTAGAATAGTCATCTACAAAAGTGACGAACCAATATCGACCACCAAGTAATGCAGTCTTGGTGGGACCCCAAACGTCTGTGTGCACATAGTCCAGGATGCCCCTCGTCCTATGGATGGTAGTCCCGAACTTCACCTTTGTCTTCTTGCCAAGTACGTAATGCTCACAAAACTCTATCTTTCCAGTCTTGGCTCCCTTCAATAGCCCCTACTTGCACAGCGTCTGCAGTGACTTCTCACCTGTTTGTCCTAACCTATAGTGCCAAAGCTTGCTCATGTTCGCCTCTGAAATAGCTGAAGTAACCTGGCCAACCTCGATGCTCTCCTTCAGATAATATAAATTCCTACTACGGACTCCCTTCATCATTACCAAAGATCCCTTAGTAACCTTTGCTACAGCGTCCTCAAAGGTCACCTTGAATCCCTTCGCCTCCAAAGCTCCAACTGAGATAAGATTCTTCTTCAGCTGAGGAACGAATCTCACCTCTTTCAACTCATAAACTACTCCATCATGCATCCGAATCCGCACAGTACCTATCCCACAAATACCATAGGATTAATCATTTCTCATGACTACAATACCCCCATCGAGTCTCTCAAACGATGCAAACCAATCTCGCCTAAGAGTCACATGATAGGTAGCGTCAGTATCTAACATCCAATCTGATGTATCCAAATGATTCACCTCCGTAGTAATCAAAAGAGAAAAGCTCAAATCATCAGAATCATTGCGGCTAGCAACATTCACCTCATTGGCCTTCTTGCCCTTCTTTTTGCCATTCTTCTCCTTAAGCTTCGGGCAGTCTCTCTTCCAATGTCCATGTTCCTTGCAGAACGCACACTGGTTCTTAGCTAACTGGTGATGGCCTCTTAACTTTGACCTTCCTCTATTACCACCTCTCGGATATAGGCTTCTACCTCTCGTCAACAATGCCTCTCCTGAAGTACTAGTGTGGGAAGTCTCCTTGTCCTTCCTCCTCAAATCATAATTCGTCAATGTAGGCATCGAAAATTGCCTATAGGTCTCCACGAACAGCTCAGCGCTAAGAAAAGACAATGAATGTCACTATCCAAGTCACAGAAGCTTGATTGACGTTGACAAACGCTTAAAGTGAATCGACGAACTATGTGAAGTAACGGAATTTCAGAATAACGAGGATACAAACTGATCAGCAACCTCGTGTTGTTTACAAATGGCGAAATTCCTTCCATGTCTCATCCATTCCACAAAAGTTTTAATCATTCGAGCTTGTAGATCTTCTCGACGGATTTCCGACGCATCTTAAATCGCATGATTCCGAGTTCGGACGACGAAGATACGGTGAAAACGGACGGAACGCGCAAGACTACATCCCGGGACTCGGCGAGACACCCATTGGTGTCTCGGATTGGCCGAGACACCCATGAGTGTCTCGGCCATGGCCGAGACACCCAAAGGTGTCTCGGACCTTGTGGAGCTGTTTTGACCATGATCCGGTTCGAATCTGAGAAAACTCAAAACATAAAAGTTAAAGATCTTTTTGTCAGATTTTCAATGCATCTTGGATCAGGTCATTTGGAGTTCATATGAGGAAGTTATGATCAAAATATCCGAGACACTCACAAGTGTCTAGGCCATGGCCGAGACACCCGAAGGTGTCTCGGACCTTGTGGAGATGTTTTGATCATGATACGATTCGAATCTGAAGAAACTCAAAACATGAAAGTTGTAGATCTCTTTGTTAGCTTTCCAATGCATCTTAGATCAGGTCATTTGGAGATCATATGAGAAAGTTATAATTAAAATACCCTAGATACTCACAAGTATCTCGGCCATGGCCGAGACACCCAGGGGTGTCCACAACCACCAGATTGCTATTTTTGGCTGTTTTTGGCTGTTTTGAACCGTTTTTGACGTTAACCGTCTGGATTCCCCGGAGCCTATAAATACAGCCCCAGGACCTTTATTTTTTTAGATCGGGAATTCTCGAGCGTTGGCGAAGCCCTGCTGGATTGAGGACTGAAGAGCCACGAATTTCAGAGAAGAGGAGGAGACTTCAGCGGATTCTTCGTCATAAAGAAGAGGAGTTCGTTAGATCTACAGCTCGGTTCGTCCCATAAGATTACCCCGTTGCGGTGATCTTAAGAAGAGCAATTATCTCGCTGTTGCCGAGATAAGCACTTCGGTTTCTCGAGGAGGAGAGATCGGATCGAGTTCATCGGCATAAAAAAGAGGAGCTCGTCAAATCTGCAGTTCCCCGGATCTGTTCCTTAAGATTATCCCGTTGCGATAATCTTAAGAAGAGCAATTATCTCACCGTTGCCGAGATAAGCGCTACGGTTTCTTGATTCCTTCGCGAATCGACGAAGCTCTGCCCGATTTTTTTAGTAATCGGATCTGATCGGCGGTGGTCCACGGATATCAATGTCCCCATCACAGGCCAAGATCCCACGCAAGCAGCGGGCGATAAACACCCGTTGCATTTGTTTAAAGAGAGTTGTATTTTTTTTATTTTTTTTCCATTGTGTAAGAAAGTCTTATAAAAAGACTAATTTTACTTTGAATCTGTAATCGATAAACGTGTAATAGATTCAGCAATGAAGAAATCAACTTTCACCGCAAACAAACTGGCGACCACAGTGGGAGCCAACAGCTTCGCTGCCGAAGCTATCATGTCGCAGCCGACGATCAAGATCCCGGTGTTCGAAGAGGTCAAGTACGAATTCAACCAGCAAAAATTTAAAGAGTACATCTCCTCCTCCTCCTCCAGATCTGCTCCTCCTCATAAGCGTAGGAAGATCTCCTCCTTCCAGAAGATCCGTCGGTCTCCAGATCTGAAGACCTGAGAAGTCGATCTCCCCGTAGTCGATGCTACAGTTGCACCTTACAACGATCCGCCGACATCCAATGAGATCAGATCTGCAGATCTGAACTTCTTCGCTATCAAGGAGCCGACTGCTGAAGGTGCGCCAACTCTATCAAAGAGAGCACGTCAAAGGAAACGCCAACGCCTCGCGCGCCAATTCGCGAAGGCTTTGGATCAGGTGGATGAACTCCGTTACCAAGCAGATCTAAAGTTCAGAAAGCGTCAAGTGGCTAATCTATCGCCACGACCAGCATCGGGATCCTCCTCCCGACCTCCGATTAACGAATGGGTTCGTGTCAAATGAACCCACTCTACTCTCGAGGAGCGAATCCAGAAGCGCCGCATCTTGCTTGCGCATGCCCGGACCCTTGTGCGAAAAGCACAGGAAATACAAAAGGACGAGGCAGTTAAGAGATCACCGAGATCCAAACAAGTTTGGATGCCAAAAGCCAAATCGGCGCCTAAGGCAAAAGCAGGCGACGTTGCTCTCCGGCCTTCGTCAACTCCAGATCCTGCTCCCACACCTCCGGTGAAGCCCTATGACAGCGTGGATCTCCCCAAATCTAGGGTCCCATTGAAGGATCGCATCGGTTCTCTACCCGAGGATCGAGGAAAAGTGCCCGTTAAGGAAAGCTTAAGACCGTTGAAGGAGCTTCGAGCAAACATCCAGACTGGGGGTCGAACGCGACCTCCTAACAAATTAATTTCTACAATGGCCTGCTTGGGGGTGCGTGCAGAAAACCAGGAGCCCATTAAGATTTCACCCTCACAAGGGTGTGATTCCAATCGTGTGACTCCTGTAGACGCCAACAAGACGATGTTTACTCAGATGAAAACGCGACAGACAGAAGAATGTGTTATACCTGAGAATTCATATAAACAGCCGATAGGTTGCTCTGACTGCAACGTTGATGAGTTGTACTATCGGGCTGGGGGTACGAATAAATCTCGAAAGAGAAGTATCCGGGAAGCGGACTCTCACTGTCCGTGTACCAAATCTATCAGGGCAGTATTATCAGCGTGTAGCTGCCCCAAGACCACTCCGCAGAGGGTCTCGGTATTTGAGAGGATCTCTAACGGAAAGGCTAAGTCCAATCAAAAGCGTCTCCGTAAGAAACGATCGGTCGTTCAAGATGACGAACCCCCAGAGGTTACCATCAATATGGTTGATAAGGGAAAATCGATTCGACCTTCTAGCTCTGATCCGCTTATATCGCATCGTCTAACCCGGTTACGATCAGGAACTATTAGACAAAGAGACTATCAGAGAATGCAGAGAGGGTTATCCTCGGATGATGAAGCATCAGATGCTAACTCGGCAATCGCTTCTGATAATACGGTATCCAGTCCGGGATAATCCCGTGAAGTGTTTATGATTAACACCGAGGAAGTAGCCAAAATGGTTGAGGGTGCCTTGGCCAAGCAGAAAGAGGCATTCAAGATCGAAATGGAAATGGCTATGCTACGAATGAGGGAAGAACATAACCAACAAATTCGGGTCCTGTCCAATCAATTCGGTGAATCCAGCCATCGCAACCTTGCTAACCAAGCAGGTAACGATTCAGAGGTGGATGAACGTCTCAACGCTGAGAACCCTTCCCTTAACCAGAACACTGGGGGTGGTCCCACCGAAGATGATAATACTGGGAGTGGCCCCGTTATTCCTCTCAGGAATCGTCCAAGATCTGATACAGACGAGGACGAGAAAATAAAGGACCTCGAGAGCAAAATCAACGTGTTGATGTCTGCTCAGGGGATAAAAAGGACCGGTATTTTGTCTCCCTACCCAAGAAAGTGGGATTCGATTCCGTATCCGGCAAAGTTCAACTTGATCAACTTCACGCCGTTTGACGGAAATAGTTCCCCTACTCAGCACTTAATATATTTTAAGTCTCATTTGGAAATAATTTCTGGCAACGAGCCCTTGATGGTGTGGTCTTTCGTTAGCACCCTTCGCGAGCCTGCCTTCGATTGGTACCGCCGTCTCAAGCCCGGAAGCATCAACAGCTGGGAGGACCTGGAGAGCATGTTCCTCGCTCATTTCTTCGATGATGACGCCGAAGTGTCGATCGGGACACTCTTTGATGAGAAACAAAAAGACAGAGAATCGGTGGATATCTTCATCAAACGCTTCCGTAATCAGGCAATGAACTGCAAGGATCCCATCACTGAGGAATTCGTTTTGCAAACCTGTCATAACAACTGTTGGCCTTCTTGTTTTGATGATGTTTAACAAACAATATACCACTAATGTTGTTTGTCTAGTATTTGTGTTTTCTTATTTATTATAGACAAACAACGTTGTTGGAGGATGGATGGAATTGCGCTTAAACGAACATATCCAATGGAGGTTGGTGGAATAGTGGTTGAAGCTTATGCATTTCAAAGTTCAAGATCCAAGTTTAGCTTCATCCGCAAATATATCAAGTCAAGCCTATTGAAGATCAAGATCAAGCTTTGGTATATTTAGTTTAGGTTTTATATTATGTGTGTTAGATACTCTAAGCTTAATATCATATACACACACGTATTTGGTTTCTATGCATATATATAGTTATATATATACATACAAGTGTTTTAGATTTTGATGTTTATATATACATACACGTATTTGGTTTCTAAGCTCAAATATTGTATTCTCAGTTTATAGACTTAACAATCATCATATACATATTTTATCAAGTCTATGTAATCATTGTGCAAAGTTTCAAAACATTGTTTATGTCAAAACATCAAACTTCATGTATATCACTTTTTCATGTTTTGAACACTTTTGCAAAATAATAAGATTTCACAATTGGGAATTTAACATGTTCAAAATATCATTTGCAAACATTTCTCAAAGTTTCATCAAGTTTGGAATTGATTTGTTATGTTTAAAGGAATTTACAAATTCACGTTTTCGTTCGTGCACATGTTCGTGCATGTTTTACAAAACTGATGATTTTTCACAAATGGGAAATGCAATTTAGAAAATTCTTTTTGTAACATGTTTGTTTTTATGTTTATATACATTTCCCAAAGTTTCATAATTTTTGGACTTTATTTGTTATTTTTAACAATTTTCCAAAAGTTAAAAATCTGTTTCAAAATCAATTTTTCTGAAATATCAGTTATCGGTCGACCGAACCGGTCGACCGCTCAGTATGATCAGCCGACAGTCTACAGCAGAGAGTTCGTTGGTCGACCGGTTCGGTCAACCGAAAGCTCCATCGGTCGACCGACGAGATTTCCGGTCGACCGATAATGTATCCGTTGGCTTCCAACGGCTATTTTCCTAAGCTGTTTGCTGGGGCTGTTTTTGTCTTTTGGCTTGGGGTTTTTGGCTGAGATTTCAAGTGAGTATAAATACCCCATTGCTGATCTTTTTTCATGTGTTGAATAAGTGTTTTAAAACCAAGGGATTAGGGTTTTACCGTTTGTTTTAAGATTGGGTTTCTGTTTACAAAGGAGGAAGTTTTCACTGTAGATTGAGGGATTCATTCTCAATCCTCTTCATCCTCTTCTTTGTGTTTATAGAGAAGTTTTCTAACTCTTTTCTCTAGCAATTTTATTATTAATTTTCATATTCTTGTTATTGCTAGTTTGCTATTTGAGTTAGATTTTATTTTATCTCTTTGTACACACACAACCATTGAGCTTATTGTATTTACATTCATAGTATAATTGGGTTGTGGGATTGTGTATCTTAGAGAGTGAGCTTATAATTTGTTCTCATTCATTGTAGAGAACAAACACTTTGTATTGAGCCTAATTATGAGAATTCACTTGTAATACACTTGTACACCGAGAGGAGTGTGTGGTGAGAGACGGGGTCGAATCCAAGAGGAGTGACGTCGGTTGACGTGCCTAGGGAGAGATTGTAACCGAGCACTTGAAGAGGAGGACACGGGCTAGGACCAACACTTAGTGTGTGAGGTGTGATTGCATAGTGATTGTATTATGAGGTGTAACGTTGTTCGGGTGAACGTAGAAAACCCGGTTGTGATAGTGGAGTATCTCCTCGAGGTGAGGAGCAGGGACGTAGGTCGTGGGGACCGAACCTCGTAAACATATCCTTTGTTTGTGATTGCATTGGCGCACTTGCTTTTATGTTCATATCTTATATCGCCTTTGTATATTGCTTGTTGATTATATTGCCCACTATCTAGTTTAGATTATTTACCCTTGAGTTTATATATCCTTGCATATATCATATTGTATATCTATTCTTGTTAGGATATATCTTGTTCATATTGTTTATCCTATCTTACATATCTTGTTGTATTTCATACTTGCTAGGATAACTTGTTAATTAATTTTAATTGGTATTTAATCGGATTAGATTAGCATAAGACCCTAATCACCCCCCCCCCTTAGGGTCTAACAACAACTTGTCCATTAACATCTTAGACGTTATGGGAGTAGAGCCGCTAAATACCTGGAAAGAGTTGAAGGTGCGCGGAGAGCAGGCCGAACACTTTCTCAGAAGGAGGAAGGTCGAAAAAAGCCAACCGATGGCTAACCCTCTGAACCCGAGTCTCATTTCCCATGATGAAGGGAAGGCACCTACAACAGCTGTTGATGTTAATCAGACGTCACAACAGCAACCCCGAAGACAGCAGAAGACTTCGGATTCGAGGCTCCAAAAAAAGTACTCATTCAAGGACGAAGACGTTCCAGCCATCTTCGAGACCCTTCTTGAAAACAACAAGATTAAGCTGCCACCCATCTCAAATCAGGAGAAAGCTGACAATACTACGGATCCGAAGTACTGCACGTACCATAGGAGGATCCTCCATCCCAACAAGACTTGCTTTACTTTAAAGAATAGCATCCAAACCTTGGTTGAAGCCGGCGTCATAACGTTAGGATAAGCAAAATAAGAACGCCACACTCCGAAGCGTATACGAGTATAAACTGCTTCTCAATCCTCCAACCGATATATGAGGTTAAACTGCTCCCTGATACTCCAATAGGTATATGAGTCTAAACTGTTTCCCACACTTGACGGGAAGTTCCTGGAGAATTTTTTACATGTAATATTCTTAAGGATAACCTGGTCATGTAACTCACTATGAAGTTAGACCCAGTTTTGCAAAGAAAGCTGGGGGTGGATGATTCATGTAACGGGAAGTTTCCGGAAGAATTTTTACATGTAATTTTCTTAGGGATAACCCGATCATTACAAATAAAGTGATAAGCACTAAACCCACCGTGATTTCCAAACACTCTTTTGCTGAGACAAGATTCGATCACTTCGTTGGATCAATCATCCTTCACAAAACTCTTATTGGTGTTTGACGACTCATAGTCTTCCACCACAAAATCCCCCAACGATCAGACTAATTGACGGTGGGACCACCAAAATTCCTTTCGGTTGAATCCACTCAAACTTCTATGTGTTTGTGCACTCAACATTCCTATTATTAAATTCCGGACATAATGCTTGGAATTTTGATCTGTCAATCTTTGACGAATTGTCAAACCCCTTCGTGTTAAGTCCTTATCACTTGACACTAAGAACCCCTACTGAGTGATTTGTACAAGTCAACACTCCTACTATGATTTGTACTCCCACTCCCACCATTTACCTGGTCAAACCTTCCTACAGTTAGGACCACAACCAAAATCCCCTCTCGATTCCTCCAATGAACGAGAGGCCCACAAATCGAGCGATCAAACCTTCCTACAGTTAGGATCGTTTCAAACCTTCTACTCGGTCAAATCTTCCTATAGTTAGGGCCAAAACCAAAATCCCCTCTCGATTCCTCCAATGAATGAGAGGTCCACTTTCAAATCGAGTGATCAAACCTTCTTACAGTTAGGGTCACCTCAAACTTTCGCTTGGTCAAACCTTCCTACAGTAAGGACCAAAACTATAATTCACTCTCGATAAACGAGAAATTTATCTTTAGTTCGGTAATCAAACCTTCTGACAGTTAGGGTTATCCGAATCTTTTTGATTCTCGGAGTGGAGATCCCACTCTTAGTTTTACCTTCCCGGATTCTTAAAGTAGAGATCCCACTTTGAGTTTCCTTTTACAACTGCAGATAGAATATAAAATTCTTCCTCTTCAGCTTTGGGAGATAGAATATAAAATTCTTCCTCTCCCGCATCGGGTTCGTCTTTGCCCTAAGAGAAGACTCCATTTTTTCAAACTCCTAAAATTCGTGCCTCACACACACGAGGAATTTTATCCCGAATCCTAAGAAGGGATAAGTCAGCGCCTAACACGCGTTGTCGGTCAGTCTTTTACCGTAAAAAGGATAAAAGCCCACATATTCGATATTATGGCAGGTTGTTATTAATAACACTAAAATCTGTGCCTCACACGTACGGGGAATTTTATCCCGAAGCCTAAGTAGGGATAAGCCTACGCCTAACACACGTTGCCGGTTTAGTCTTTCACCGATTGAAAAAGACACCAGAATCCAAGTCTGGGGAATTTCATCTCAACTCCTAAATAGAGATAAGTTAACACCTGACACGTGTTGCCGATTAGTCCTTGACCGTAAAAAAATAACAAAAGCCCACATATTCGATATTGTGACAGGTTGTTATTCATAACACCAAAATTCGCGCCTTACACGCGTGAGGAATTTTATCTCGACTCCTAAATAGAGATAAGTCAACGCCTAACACGCGTTGTCGGTTTAGTCTTTCACCGATGGAAGAAGACACCAGAATTTCAGTCTAGGGAGTTTAATCCTGAAGCCTAAGTAGGGATAAGTCAGCGCCTAACACGCATTGCCGGTTAGTCTTTTGCCGTGAAAAGGACAAGAGCCCACATATTCGACATTGTGGCAGGCCGTTATTAATAACGCCAAAATCCACGCCTTACACGCGCGGGGAATTTTATCCCGAACCCTAAGAAGGGATAAGTCAACGCTTAACCCGCGTTGCCTGTTTAGTCTTTCACCGATTGAAGAAGACACCGGAATTCAAATCTGGGGACTTTTATCCCGAAGCCTAAGTAGGGATAGGTCAGCGTCTAACACACGTTACCGGATAGCCTATTCCCGTAATAATGGCGAAGTCTACGTATTCAATATCATAGCATCAAGTCTAAGGAAGTTCATTCCTTTAGCACAACGTCACATGCGGAACGGACTTAAAACAATTCGCATGTAAACCCGATTCAAACGGTAATCGGTAAAAACATGTCAAATCCGTTGAGGGCTGAGGATTTGCCAAAAAATCCGAAGTCAACGTCTGATACGCGTCGTTGTTTAGTCTTTTCACAAGAGAAAGACGAAGTCTACGTATTCAATGTCGTAGCACTAAAAGGGTTAACTCTTTTAGCTTAACGTCACATGCGGAACGGACTTAAACAATCCGCATGCTAGCCCGACTCAAACGGTCATCGGTAAAGGCTCATCAAACCCGTTGATGGCTGAGAATTTGCCAAAAATTCTATAAATGCGAGTCATTGACGCACCAGCTCCGATAGTTGGTCTCGTGACTCGAGTATCCAATAACATCAAGATAATATCCACACATGCAGATGAATCAGCTTTAATAGTTGGTCCTGTAGCCCCGACATTTGGAACCGCCATGCTCTAATACCTTAGGAGCTTAAAGTGTGTCGATGTCAGGTGATCCGAAACCCTAGGGCAACTCCGGTCAACGCGTAACCCTAGGTCAACGCCGGTCAACGCGTTGCGATGAAAAGTCAACGTCGGACGATCCGAAACCCTAGGGCAACGCCGGTGAATGCGTAACCCTAGGTCAATGCCGGTCAATGCATTGCGATGAAAATTCAACGTCGGACGACCCGAAACCCTAAGGTTGACGTCGGTCAACGCGTTGTGACAAAAAAATCAATGTACGGTGATCTGAAACCCTAAGCCAGCATGATTCAACGAAGATAGTCAGTTCTAAGTCAACTCAACGGCACGAGCCAAACTCAATTCGTCAGTTTTAGATTCGAGACTCTGATGATGGCCAGACGATAAACGCAGCGCCGTAAGAACTTTAGCTATTCGTCAAAGCATCGAATAGATCAAAAATCGGAGGAGTTAAGAATTGAAGCTAACTACAGGTCTTTTACGTCGACCGAAGGTTGGACCAATCACATCCAAAGTATTCTAACCCCTTCTATAAAAGAAACGAGGCTGGAACGCTTTGGAGGGGGTATCTGTAGGCATCAAAAATTGCCTATAGGTCTCCACGAACAGGTCAGCGCTAAGAAAAGACAATGAATGTCACTATCCAAGTCACAAAAGCTTGATTGACGTCGACAAACGCTTGAAGTGAATCGACGAACTACGTGAAGTAACGGAATTTCAGAATAACGAGGATACGAACTGATCGGGAACCTCGTGTTGTTTACAAACGGCGAAATGCCTTCCATGTCTCATCCATTCCACAAAAGTTTTAATCATTGGAGCTTGTAGATCTTCTCGACAGCTTTCCGATGCATCTTAAATCGCATGATTCCGAGTTCGGATGACGAAGATACAGTAAAAATTGACGGAACGTGCAGAACTACATCCCGGGACTCAGCGAGACACCCAGAGGTGTCTTGGCCAACCCGAGACACCCATGAGTGTCTCGGTCATGGCCGAGACACAAAAAGGTGTCTCGGACCTTGTGGAGCTGTTTTGACCATGATCTGATTCGAATCTGAAGAAACTCAAAACATGAAAGTTGTAGATCTCTTTGTCAGATTTTCATTGCATCTTGGATCAGATCATTTGGAGATCATATGAGGAAGTTATGATCAAAATACCCGAGATACTCACAAGTGTCTCGGCCATGGCCGAGACACCCAAAGGTGTCTCGGACATTGTGGAGATATTTTGACCATGATTCGATTTGAATCTGAAGAAACTCAAAACATAAAAGTTGTAGATTTCTTTGTCAGCTTTCCAATGCATCTTAGATCAGGTCATTTTGAGATCATATAAGAAAGTTATGATCAAAATACCCAAGATACTCATTGGTGTCTCGGCCAGGCCGAGACACCCAGAGGTGTCTCTGCCAGGCCGAGACACCCAGGGGTGTCCACAACCCCCAGAATGCTGTTTTTGGATGTTTTTGGCTGTTTTGAACCATTTTTGATGTTAACCGCCTGGATTCCCCGGAGCCTATAAATACAGCCCCAGGACCTTTATTTTTTTAGATCGAGAATTCTCGAGCATTGGCGAAGCCCTGCCGGATTGAGGACTGAAGAGCCACGAATTTCAGAGAGGAGGAGGAGACTTCAGTGGATTCTTTGTCATAAATAAGAGGAGTTCGTTAGATCTACAGCCCGGTTCGTCCCTTAAGATTACCCCGTTGCGGTGATCTTAAGAAGAGCAATTATCTCGCTGTTGCCAAGATAAGCGCTTCGGTTTCTCGAGGAGGAGAGATCGGATCGAGTTCATCAGCATAAAGAAGAGGAGCTCGTTAGATCTGCAGTTCCCCGGATCCGTTCCTTAAGATTATCCCGTTGCGATAATCTTAAGAAGAGCAATTATCTCGTCGTTTCCGAGATAAGCGCTACGGTTTCTTGATTCCTTCGCGAATCGACGGAGCTCTGCCCGATTTTTTAATAATCGGATCTGATCGGCGGTGGTCCACGGATATCAATGTCCCCGTCACAGGCCAAGATCTCACGTAAGCAGCGGGCGATAAACACCCGTTGCGTTTGTTTGAAGAGAGTTGTATTTTTTTATTTTTTTTCATTATGTAAGAAAGTATTATAAAAAGACTAATTTTACTTTGAATCTGTAATCGATAAACGTGTAATAGATTTAGCAATGAAGAAATCAACTTTCATCGCAAACAGTCAAAGCATTAGTAACTTCACTATAGCTGATAGAAGATCTCCCATTCAACAGAGTGAGCATGAAGGTATCATACTCCTTATCAGGTAAGGAGCCCAACAAAATAATCGTCTTGTACTCATCTGATATCTTCTCATCTACATTCATCAAGTCCGACAATAACTTAGTGTAGTTGTTCACATGAGCTACTAGTGAGGTGCATCTGGACATCTGAAATCTGAACAACCTTCGCAGTAAGTGCAAACGATTCTCAACACTCTCCTAAGGTACTTATTGTTGAGAATCTCTCACATCTTCATTGCAGACGTCACCTCAATCACATCATACTTCAGCTCCTGTTCCAAACAGGACCTGATCACCCCACAAGCATTCCTATTCATCTTTTCTCATACCGCCTCTTCATATTTAGGTCGTCTCTCTTGGACCATGATGGTATCCTCCAAATTCTGTGTATTGAGCACGTCCTGTACGTTACTCATCCACAAACCAAAGTTGATTTTACCGTCATATTTCACTACACTAATTTTAGTGTTCTGAAAACCAACTTGAACTGTACCTGACATATTCTTGTTGTTTTCTCCAATTACTTCTCCCATACTCACAGACTCCAAATTATAGAGAAAAATTCAAACTTAATAAAATTAAGAAGATACCCAACTAAACCCTAGAACGGATTCCAAATAGATCTCCTAACCACACAAGGAAAGCAAGATCACCACGGCACTCCTCAACGCTATCTCCACCGAAACTTAGAACTCCAAGAACCAAGCTTCCAAAGTGAATCTTCCTCCACCAATGCCAAAACCCTAGACCTGAAATTTGGAGCTCTGATACCAATTGTTGCGCGCCTTTGCGGAAGCGTGCTCGCACACCGAACGAGTCTGTAAGCACGGGAGTAGATTAACAAACCCAACTTGGGTATAATCCACAAATATGATAAGCCAATCACAAACATAGATATTTTACGTGGTTCGGTAATTTGCCTACGTCCACGGGAACGACACAAATAATTTCTTATTAATCACAAGAAATTACAAATAAGAGAGAAGATCTCAAGATTGAGATCTCTCAAACAATAACAGTGTTTTTAACTTAAAAACACTGTTCAATCTCTTTTAAATAACTCAACCCCAAATAAATACACCAACTCCTACTCCACAAATTAATGAGAAGAGGACAAATAGCGGACACAAATGGGAGAGAGAGAGAAAAAACGCAGAAGGGAAATTTTCTGCCGCCGCCACTATTTCTTCTCCTCTCTCGCTCTCTGTCCGCTCCCACTTGCTTGAGAACGAGGGTTTCCCTTTAATAGGGAAATCCTAGGGCAAGCCTCTCCTTCAGCTGGCATCCACTGTTGCAGGCAACCTCCGATCCAGCTGGAACAAGCTGGTTCACATCCACGCCGCACGAGCACCTCGAGCCCCGCGCACACGTCAGGCGAGTTCGACGCCTACAGGCGAGTTCGATCTCTCCTCCACGCCTTCGCCTGCGAGTTCGATCTTCCTCCATGCCTTCGCCCAGGTGCATTCTTCAGGAATTGGTTTATGTATGAATCCGCTTTTTTAATCGATAGTTAAGTTGGTGATTTATAGATTTAACAAAAGTAGAGAGGAAGTGGTGGAGATGAGAAATTCTCGACTTACAGAACTGAGAACACCAACCAACGTGTAGGATTTTATTTATTTTTATTGTTTTTGAACGAAATGATGTATTACTAACAAGATAATGAAAATGTTATTGACATATACTTTATATCTCCAAATGCAAAAATTAACTTGTAATTCAGTAGCAACATTAGGAATAATCTACTAAGGGGCTGTTTGGTTCGTTTCCATAAAATAAAGGAAATGGAATCCAAGGCAAATAACCATTTCCCAAAAAAAATTTGGATCATCCAGGAATCCATAACTTGTGTTTGTTATGGAGTTATA
>BQKN01066853.1:373475-399123 GCA_022839385.1 Asparagus kiusianus
GGTTCCAATCAACCACATATCAATCAAATTGTTTACTTTAAACCGAGAAATACCCTAACATTCAAGAAAAGTAACTCACTTTGTTAATGTTTAGGTTTAGTTAGAATACAACTCAAGCAACTTAAAAGTGCACTTTTAAAGGCTTTTTTTTTATGACAATTTAACTGGGAGGCGGGTGATTGGAACAAAAACTCACTGTAAAGGTAGTTCACGTATAGATTAAAAGTGAATGGTGCTTTCTATGCAATAACCCTACTTTCAAAGGTGATTTCTAGGGGGAAAAAGAGAACTACTCACCCTTAGTTATTTCTACGGCTTCTTCCTTGTCTAATTCTTCTCCCTGCCTGCTTGCCCTTTTCGGCGGTTGTAGTATCACAAAACCGAAGGAAAGGGGCCTTTTTTTTTTTTTTTACTCCAGTGATGCAATAGGAGACTATCTGAAGGAAAGGGGCTTACCTGCCATGACAAGAGAGAGGGAAGACCATCCATTCTTGATCGACTCCTATCGAGAAATCTGTCTCTTGCGAACAAGGCGCTCAGGCACAGGCCACTAATTGCAAGTTATCAATCGTCTCGTCAGGATTCCTGGGGCATGTCCGAGGTGGAGAATAAACATGCCCAAGGGTGACCAAAGCTTGCGGCTCGCAGGTGAGAATTCACCCCCTCTCAAAAGAGATCTCTGCAGATATAGATTCCATGGAAAGTATCGTGATCCTCCAATAAGAAGAATATAAGTTTCTACACTATTTGGAAAGTATCGTGATCCTCCAATAAGAAGAATATAAGTTTCTACAGTATTGAGTGAGGATGGCAATGAGAAGCAACACACAAGGTTTAGACATCAAAACACTGGGAACATTTTTTTCAACACAAACTCCTGCAAGCAGTAATACCAATTTAGCGTTCAAATAACTGCATACAAGGAAAATGTCACAAGTCGAGGTCTGCAGTATGATAGAAACTTCACTATTACAACTCACTCTGAAAATTAATTTATTACAGAATACAAGAACTCATAGAAGCAACCTACATGTTCTTATTCACCAAAGATCCTAACCACACCACAAGGCAATAAGATGGTTTTTGTCGGATCATTGAATAATAATTGGATATTGCTCCAAGCAGTCTAGCTCTTGATACAGAAGCTTTACATGGACAAAGCAGCAGCAAAGTGCGGCCTAAAATTATCTAGCCAACTAAAACTACCTCCTGGGATACGTTACAAACTATTGGTTATAATACAAGCAAATCTTGCACTCGAAGTTCTCATTCTGTCTTCTAATCAACTATATAGACACCATTAGATCCAAAACTGGCACCACGGGATGGGCACTTCCTATGCCAGCTCATCAAGGTTCTTCGGACACATTGACTATAGAACAAATGGTAGCATTTGGCAATAACAACCTGCAAGCAACAAGAGCACGACTATTCAAGTGTTCTATCACTTCCAAGAATCCCTGGTATCTTGGTAGCGTATTATTGTGCAAAAAAATATCTGTATCCGAGGAAATATTAGTATTTATATCCGTATCCATTGGAATGCGGATATGGCTACTAAAATGTGTATCTGATAGGATATGGTTACGGATACGTATATGCAGTGAAATATCAGGAATCGTATCCGAAACAATATATTAGTCAACTGATTTAATCTCAACTTTTCAAATATAACGAACATACTAATGAACTCTCTTGTATCATATGAAATTATGAACTATATGCTTTACAATATTATATAATTTTCACAAATCCGTCTTGTCTCCGTATGCATATCTGCTTATATATCCGCATGCATATCCGTATCTGTATACGATTTTAGTGGATATATGGATATGAATTTCCCTTATTGAGGCATATATTCGTGATTGGTACGTGGTTACGAATATGGTAAGTACCATATCCAAGCCATATCTAAACTGTTTGCACCCCAAAATTGTAGACATCCAAAAATGCCAAAAGAAAGACGAACATCATCCAGAAGTTCGTTCGAAAGCATAGAAGTTCATTTTCAAAGATGAAGTTCGCTACGCAACGAGGCTCAGCATCTAGACGAGGCTCGCCACGCAACGAGGCTTGACATCAAGACGAGGCTCGCTACGCAGCGAGACTCAACATCAAAGACGAGGTTCGCCACGCAACGAGGCTCGACATCAAGACGAGGATTGCCACGCAGCGAGGCTCGACATTAAGGACGAGGTTCGCCAATGCAGCGAAGCTCGTCACCCACATTAAATCAAATTGTAACGGCTCCGAAGACCCAGTCAGCCACGTGGGCTAAATCTCAGGAGTTAGTTACGCCCACGACCCCACGATTGTAGCACGTCAGTTACGTGCTAAAACTCTATAAATAGCCGCAAGCAGCTATGAAGAAAGAGCCTTTTGGCAAATCCCATTTCGAAGATCATAGGAGATTCCAAGCGAAACTCTCGTGCACAAGTTTAAGGCCCGAACTTCGGTCCCCGTAGCCGAAGCTATCGTCAGAAGCTCTTATGATATGTTTCTGATCGTCAACGGGAAGCAATCGCGACTCAAGCATCGAGTGAAACATCCTCTCGCCACCTGGAACTCATCTCAAACAAAAGAAAAGTCAAATCAATCTTCTCTTCCTCTGTAATCGAGAGAGTGATTGTAAAAGATTCTTACCAAGTGATAGAACTCATTCTTAAAATAAGAATTAATCAACTTTAATTTTTCGACCCTACAGAAGATAACGACCACAGTGGAAGCAGCCGTTCTTTCCGACAAACTGGTGGTGGTGCAATCAGATCAGATTGCAGTGGGAACTGAGGTCGAAACTCTTATCATCGAGTTCGACCAATCCAAGTATGAGTAGTTCCTCTCCTCTGGAACTTTGAGTCCCACGAAGGCACGAAAATGTTGTAAAGTCTCTTATGAGACTTCAGCCCATGTGGCTTCTAATGATTCAACTCGAGTTAGTCTTGAGGAGAAATCTTTGTCTCCCAAAGAAGAGGCTCCAAAAACTAGCCGTCAGGCTAAGAAGTCGGTTGTCAAACAACCTAACCGAGCTTCGGTTTCTACTAATCAACTTAGCCAAACTCGGGCTATTGTTGTTGAACCTCGCCCAGTCTTGACTGAGGCGGGATCTATTGTTGCTCCACTTTCGAGACATGCACGACAACGTCGACGACAGAATCAAGCTCCCGGAAAGGCTCGAGTATTGGTCTTGTTGGACGGTTTCCACTATTGACCAAAAGGAGATCAATCCAAGGGTCGATTGGCTGAGGAACGTTCAAATGACGAACCTCATCCCCGAACCCAAATAGGCTCAGTTAATGAACCTCGTTCCTAATGCGAAGTTCAACCAAGCCCAATGAGTGTTCGAGCTGACCAAACTCAGGCTCATCAAAAAAATAAACCTTGAGTTGATGGTCGAAAGAGAAGGCGAACGTAGCAAGCTCGTTCAACCAACCAACCTCGTCATGATGAAGTTTGTACAGCTACCCAAGCTCGTCAACATCTATCATTTAGAGGGTCTTGCTGGAGTAAAACTAAATGGCCAGAATCGACTGGGGGTAGTTCCACCATAGATCTCCGTGACTACCTCACACGCAAACGTAGCATGTGTCAGATGCAATCTCATTGCTGCTGTGAGAAACTTATTTTAACAGTGCTTTCCCAGTTCTCATGTGGCGAATCGCCACATAAATCTATAATTTTTGAAAGATTGTTGGAGCCATCGGTGATTTTGACATCTAGAAGAAGACACTTTCGTCCCAAGAAACAAGTATCTAATAATCGTCACGTTGATGTGACGATTAACATGGTTGGTAAAGGCAAAGGCAAAGCTTTAACTGATACCTCAGAATCTTCTGATTCTAAATTTTCCCCAATGTTATGAGGAGCGCTTATTGAAGGACGGGGCGTTTATCAACACACTCGTACTCGTACAGGAGTAATGATTCCTTTGGACTATCGACGATTTTCTGGCATATCTGATGATGTCAATGAAAAACCTGAGAACTCCGCCATTACAACATCACAGCCTTCTAGTACCGATCAAAGTGAACAGGCGAGTGCTCACGTAGCCGGAAATGAAGAAGATACAGCAAGGAGATTAGAAGAAGCAACTATCCTCCAACAACAAAAGTCTATCAGGCACATGGAAGCAATAATAGAGAAACTTCTTGGAAAAAAGAAAAAGAAGAAAGCTACCACCGAGGGCTCAGGATCAAGGCGTAGGCGACCTTCGCCCGCTGCTGAAGAAACTAGTCGTCGGGGCCAAGAGGACGAGGAGGAAGAGATCTTCAAAATTCATTCTGAATCATCCAAGGCTGAATCAAACCCTCACACGAAAAAGCGAGAACATAAACTAGACGACTTCCAGAAACAATTGAATGCGTTAAAGCTGCAGGGAAACTTCAAGGAGATAGGGGTGACCAGGCTCTATCCTTCTAAATAGGATGTCGTACATTATCCTCCGAAGTTCAAGCCACTCAACCTAGTACAATTCGACGGTAAGAGTTCCCCTTCACAACATATCTATTATTTTCAGGCACAGACTGAACATATAACGGGCAATGATCCTATCATGACTCGATTATTTATTAGCACCCTCAAGGGGGTTGCTTTTGAATGGTTCAGACGATTGAAGCTTAGGTCCATCAAATGTTGGATGGACTTGAAGAGAATTTTCATGACTAGGTTCTTTGATGACGGCACGAAAGTGTCTATGGCCGCTCTCTTGGCTGAAAAACAAAAAAAGACGGAGTCTGTTAATGACTTTATCAAAAGATTCAGGAACTGATCACTACATTCTCGTGATCAGGTCTCGGAGGCTACACACATTGAAATGTGTAGAAACAATCTCTCTATCAATGTACTTTCGAAGATGGGCACGGTTGAAGCTCACACATGGAAAGACTTAGTCTGACAGGGAGAACAAGTTGACAATATACTTAAGAGGATGGACGCTGAAGAACCTCGTGAGCCTCGACCAAGGAAAGGGGGTAACCAGAAGCAATCAAAAGGAAAGGACACATTAGCTGTGGAAACTAATCCTTCCCCTAAGACCTTGCCTAAGCAAAAAAGCAAATCGTCCGATAGTCGTCCTCCGAGGAGGTATGACTTCAAGGAGGATCAAATCGTCCAGATCTTCAAATCCTTGATGAAGATGAATAGGCTTAAGCTCCCAGAAGCAAAAAAGCCTGAAGAAGTGTTGAAAACAAACGATCCCAACTACTGTATGTATCATAGAATGGTGTATCATCCTACGAAGGATTGATATATCTTGAAAGGCAAGATACAGGTTTTATTAGAGGGAGGTGTTCTGACCCTAAGAGAAGATCAAAAGAAGGCATCCGCAAATATGATTGCCTTGTAATTCGGAGACTTTGCTGAAGTTCAAGTTCAAGATGATGTAAAACCAATTCCCCAGACAGAAACTTGGGTCATGAATATCGATCCCCATCGACATAAAGAGAAGGGCGTGGTTCCCTACACTACTCCTAAAGACGAAGTCATGTGGGTCCATCCTTATAACGCCCTCAAAATATATGTGGATGTTTTTCGCATCTCAGATTCTAGTTCTCATGTTACATCCTCAACGTCTTGATTATTCCATAACACTTTAACTAGCAATATGGACTTATTTCTCAGCTGCTTCTCCTTAAAGCCTAGCACTCGAACCAGTCGTTCTTCATAAGATAGATCCTCTCGTAGGGGTAAGGCTTGGTACGAAATGATGTGTCCTGGGTTTGGTACGTACTTCTTCAGGTTTGAGACATGGAACACGTTATGGATCTTCTCTAATTCTGGGGGCAGGGCTAGCCGATAGGCGACATGTCTGATCTTCTCTAATATTTCGAATGGTCCAAGGTATCTCGGATGGAGTTTGCTTTTCTTACCACCTCTTGATATTCCTTTCATGGGTGCAGCCTTCAAAAACACATGATCACCAACCTGGAATTCTAGGTCCTTACGTCGTCGATCTGTATAGCTCTTTTGCCTACTTTGTGCCGTCTGCATATGTTGTCGAATGGTTTGGATCTTCACAGTCGTCTCTTGGATTACGTCTGGTCCGAGTAATCGATGATCATCGGTCTCTTCCCAGCAGATAGAGGATCTGCATCGCCTCCCATATAGGGTTTCGTAAGGTGTCATGCCAATGCTAGAATGAAAGCTATAGTTGTAGGCGAACTCTACTAGCGGCAAGTGCGTAACCCAATTGCCTTCAAAATCTAAGGTGCAAGCTCTCAGCATGTCCTCGAGGGTATGTATCGTTCTCTCAGATTGTCCATCAGTCTGAGGATGTGCTGAAGTGTTGAACTTTAGTCTAGTCCCCAAAGCTTAATGTAGACTCTTCCAAAATCTTGAGGTGAAACGGGGGTCTCGATCTGATACAATGGATATGAGAATCCCGTGAAACTTCACGGTCTTTTCAATGTATAAAGCTAGTCAACTTTTTCATGTTATATGACATCTTGTAGGGTATGAAATGTGCTGATTTGGTCAGGCGGTCAACTACCACCCATATGGATCCTCTCCTTTTGTTGATCGGGGTAGTCTAGTAATAAAATACATGGTGATGTGATCCTATTTTTTCCATTCTGAGATGGGCAAAAGTTGTAATAGTCCTGATGATTTCTGATGTTCAATCTTCACCTGTTGGCATGTCAAACACTTTGATACGAATTCAGCTATATACTCCTTCATGCGGTTCCACCAGAAGTTTTGTCGAAGATTCTGATACATCTTGGTGCTACCCAGATGAAGAGCATATATGGTCTAGTGAGCTTCTCTCAATATCTGATCCTTAAGCTCCCCATCATTGGGTACGCAAAGGCGATTACCCATCTTTAAAACACCATCTTGAATCTTATAGTCTGAATATTTTCCTTGTTCAACCTTCTTCCTTATCTCACTTAGCTCTTTGTCTTCCTTCTGTCGCTCCTTGATTTGGTCCAAAGAGTCGGTTGTAGGCTTATCTAACAAATCTTCATTTCAGAAGAATACTTTCTAATTTCAATATCCATTCTCTCAAGCTCCTTACTTAACTCAGCTCGATTAGTTAGCAAACAAGCTGATGCAACATGATTCTTCCGACTGAGTGCATCTGCTACTAATTAGCTTTACCTGGATGGTAAAGGATATTTACATCATAGTCTTTCAGCAATTCCAATCATCTTCTTTGTCTCATGTTAATCTCCTTTTGAGTAAATATATACTTTAGGATTTTTATGGTTACCTATTGGGCCTTAGGCTCACCCTTATTGTTTCTGAATCCACTCGCAGGTCATACTACTGGACTGGCAAGGATAAGGGGATTGCAGACCCTGAAGTTGAAGATTAGCTCCGAAGGAAACTCTTAGTAGGAGTTAATTTATGTTCACTTTTGTAGTATTTTTGACTTAAAGAACATGTACTAATGTTGTAGCCACTGCTATTATTGTAATATTTTGTAGTTCCCTTTAGTTCTTTTCTATTTTGGTATTCTATGGACTCTGCTGTCAACCTCGTGATTCTGAGTATTGCATATACATCTCCACTGCCTTATTTTTCGCCCTTCAGTATATCTATATTATGATGTGCATAAAGATTTAGCAGGTCGATCATTCTTATTACAGATAGGTCATGCCCAATTTTTTATGTACCTCCCTGAGGGGAGTTACAATCCTGACCTACTAGTAGACGAACATTGGACTTCATCAAAGTCGAAATCCTACAATGTTGTTTCTGCTATCCCAGATGAGGGGGTAGAAACTACTTCCCTCAGCAGCTCTGGTGAGGAGCAGTCAGCATTTGTCGCGTAATCTGCACAGGCACTGGGTACTAGGGGAGGAAAATAATTCTTAAAAAAGTACCCTGAAGAGGTAGTTGCGCCATCAAAACCAATGAAGTAGCAGAAAAGACGCAAGTATCGTCTAATGATCCTAAGACAAAGGAACTTCGTTATAACAAGGCACTCTAGAAGGATGCTCCAAGACCTCGAAGGCCCCCTATCAGTTTGATGTTTTAGCTCAATTATCTAACATCCCAGTAAGAATTACTTTGTTCGAGCTCCTACGCCTCTCCCGGTCTACCAGGGAAGCTTTGTGTGAAGCGTTGGCAGACAATGAGCTATTTCTTGCTCATTTCCTGCCAAATCAAGCAGACACACCAGCAGGGATGTGCGCTTAATGCCACCAAGTCTTTAGGGGACCGATACCTTGCATCACTTTCTCCCCAGAAGACATGCACGTGAAAAACCCGAAGCACAATAGACCCTTATACTTTACGGGATATATCGGCTCCATTTGGGTTGACCGAATCCAGGTGGACCCTAGGTCTGCTTTGAACATCATACCATTGAGACTCATGCATCACCTTGGGATCCCGCTTCATCACTTGTCAGTAACAGGAACCACGATTTATGCTTTCAATACTTCCAACACTCGTCCCCTTGGCAAGATTAAGCTCAAATGCCAAATAGGAGACTTGAGGACGGAGGTTACCTGCTATGTCATCGATGCAGAGACATCCTACAATATGTTACTGGATCGACCTTGGATCCATAATAATTTGATTGTTCCATCTACTCTACATCAATGTATGAAGTATGTAGATGAGAGAGGAAAGGTCAAAACAGTGGTCGCGAAAAAGCAACCATTTAAAGGAGTAGAATTACTTTACTGATTCTATCCATTACCTTGATGGAGAGCCTACCGACGTATCACTTGCTGAAGACCTTGATAGCGGTAATGAGGCTGACACAGAGTCTGATTACGAGTAGAGATTTGTCTTTAAGGACATTAAGCCCATCATAATCGGCTTTGATAGTCTTAATGTAAACAATGCCGAGGATTATGACGGCGGGGTTATCTTTAATAATGATGATTTAGCTTACTTATCGTGTGTTAAATGTGACCTTAATATACCAGATATCAGCACTGATGCGATATCCGATTCCCTTCCACAGTTGTATGTTGAACCTGCTTTACACATGCCAATCCAATCATCTTTCGTGATAAGTCGACGACAAGTCGAATCTTCACAAGCAGTCTTCGTAGTACCAGCCAAGAATAATGGTCAAAAAGATATCATCTTTGGGTAAACTGCAGGTCCAATACTAACCTTTTGGGAAGAATCTGAAAAAAAAATCCCCCAATTCTCATACTTTGCGACAACAGTGTGATATCTTATGAGAAAAATAGGATACGACTACACCCGCAAAGAAGGTTTAAATTTTGGCAAAGGACGGAAGACACCTCCTAAACCTGCCTATGTTTCGGAAGGGAAACCTGACGATTACTATCACAAAACTCACAAGAGATTAGGGTATATGAATCACCACCTTTAAAATGGTGTTTCGAAGCCAACGGAGGGTCAGAGGATAACTCCATCAGCTCATCCTCCGAATCGAATTACTAGGATTCTAATACCAGTACAAAAGCAATATTCAAAGCGCTCATGGCTAATATGACCTCACCCTTCCAATTGAAATTTAAAAGGATGATCATTTACCTTTATTTGATGATCCACTGAGTCGATAATTCAGCATGCAATGGGAGTATCACTTTGAGAAACGTGAACCTTCTACGGATGACAAGGTAATTTAGGTGAACATGGGAGATGAATCGAACCCGAAACACATATTCATAAGTGACAGTCTGTCATCTGAAGAGAAGAAAGACCTCATTACTCTTATGCAGGAATACATTGATGTTTTTTCCTGGAATTACGAGGATATGCCTGGTCTTGATCCTCAAGTGGTTATGCATCGCCTTAATATTAAATCAGATGCTAACGCGTCAAACACCAACGGCGATTACGTCCCTAAATCATGGAGGCCATTGAAGTTGAGGTCAAGAAACTCATCGATTCAGGGTTTATCCGTGAGAAGCAACATCCTAATTGGGTGGCCAATATCATCCATGTTCTAAAAAAAGGGAAGGTTCGAGTATGCATTGACTTCCGAGATTTAAACTCGGCATGTCCAAAAGACGATTTTTCATTACCTATCACGGATGTCATTATTGACAATACATGCAGGTTTGAAAAGATGTCTTCGTGGATGGATTCTCAGGGTACAACCAAATCAAGATGTATCCTCACGATGAGAAGCATACTTCTTTCCGAACACCTTCAGGGATATAATGTTACACAGTAATACCCTTCGGGTTGAAGAATGTTGGCGTTACCTATCAACGTGTCATGACCACTATTTTCCGAGAACATTTAAGGAAGACTGTGAAATGTTATGTTGATGACTTAGTTGTCAAAAGTCGTGACAAGGGAGATTATTTACATGACTTGAAAATGATGTTCGATCTCATGAGGACGCATCAATTAAAGATGAACCCGACCAAATCATTCTTAGAAATGACCAGCGGTAAATTCATTGGGTTCGTAGTCACAACTAACGGAATTCACCTTAACTCGGATAAAGTCAAAGCTATTCAAGAGCTCCCGCCTCTTAAAAATCTTAAAGAGCTTCGTGGTCTACAAGGGCGCTTAGCGTACATCCGTAGGTTTATCTCTAAATTGTCGGGTAAATGTCAGTCATTCTCAAAACTCATGAAGAATGGTGTATCCTTCGTCTGGGATGAAGCCTGCCAAAAGACATTCAAAGAGATTAAATCATCTCTCTCTAATCCAGCGGTGTTAGTTGCACCAAAATCAGGAAGGTCATTCCTAATCTACATTCGAGTCACATAGCATACCTTAGCAGGACTTTTAGCACAAGATGATGATAACGACCATGAACAAGCCGTCTATTATCTCAGTAGAACCCTATCGGGAGCTGAACATCATATCCTCTCATTGAGAAAGAATGTTTGATCCTGGTCTTCACAATCCAAAAGATGCGACATTACGTGATCGGACAAACAATACATGTCATCTCCAAGATCAACCTCATACGGGTATTCATGACACAACCCGGTGCATTGAACTGGCGACTTACAAGATGGGCATTGTTGTTGTCCCAATATAACGTTCACTTCAAAGCTCAAAAGTCAGTGAAGGGTCAGGCTATTTGCGATCTTATGGCTAACTATCCATTGGATGGGAAGGTTGACTTGTACCAAGATATGCCTGATGAGACATATGAAGCCAATATGGTATCAAGAGAATAGGTATGACAATTATACTTTTATGGCGCAACAAAAACCACCCCTAGCGACCCCGTTGTTGCTGGGGTGAGGGTAGTCTTGATTTTCCCTCAAAACCATGTACTACCACGAGCAGTCTCTCTAACAGAACCATGTTCCAATAATGTGGCCGAATACAATGCTTTGTTGATCGGTCTCGACATAGCCAAGCAGCTGGGGGTAGAATACCTGGAGGCATAAGGCGATTTACAGCTCATCGTCAATCAGCTAAAATGAGAATATGAAGTTAGAAATGAAGATCTCATTCTCTATCATACTGCAGCTATTACGCTGGCCAATTCCTTTAAAGGCTTCTACATTGATTATGTACCTCACCTCAGCAATACATATGCCGAAACATTAGCATCACTTGCAGCTACACTAGCTCTGCCGAAGGAGCTACCCAGCAAATCACTATAGCTAGCAGGCAATTATTTCGACCCAAGTACACATTGCAAATTAACGCGGTCGACGAAACGTCGTAACCTCTTGAACCTAGAGATTGGCGATTCCCAATTATTGATTACGTCTTGTATGGTTTACTGTCTGAAGACATCAAAGAAAGAGAATTTGTTCGCAGACGAGCGTCAAGATTCTATTATGACTCCCAGTCACGAACCTTATACTGAAGGTCATATGATAGATTGCTACTCTGTTACTTGTCAAGTAAAGAAGCAGGAGAAGTTCTCAAAGAAGCCTATGATGACATTTGTGAGGCTCACCAACCTGGACCCAAATTGTGGGACTGGCTACACAGACTAGGCTACTATTGGCCAAGCAAGGTTAATGATGTTGTTGCCTATACCAAACAATGTCACGCCTGCCAGGTACATGCTAACTACATGCACCAGCCACCAGAACATTTACACCCGTCAGCTACATCATGATCGTTTAAAACATGAGGTATGGATATTGTTGGCCCAATATCCCCATCGTCTTCGAAGGGGCATCGCTTCATATTAGCTATAACCGGCTATTTTTTCAAATGGGCTGAAGCAATCCTATTGAGATTAGTAAAAACGAGTGATGTGATTAAATTCATCAAACATCACATCATATACAGATATGGAGTCCCGAGGCACATCATTCACGACAATGGATCCTAATTCGTCAGTCATGCTTTCACAAGATTCTAGGATAAATTTAGAATCAAAAACTTGGCATCAACAGCCTATAACACTGATGTGAATAGACAAGCCGAAGTTTTTAACAAAACCATCATTAAAATTCTCACCAAAATGGTCTACACATAAACGAGACTATAATGATAAGCTGGATCAAAGTTTATAGGCATATCGCACAATGGTTCGTACACCTACAGGTGATACTACATATTCCTTGGTATATGGTTATGAAGTTATCTTGCTACTTGAAGTCCAAATCTTGTCTCTTCGGATAGCACTCGCAACGAATATGACAACTGAAGAAAGTCATCACCGACGTCTTGAAGAACTTGAGGCATTAGATGAGAAGCGTTTACAAGCTCAGCAACATATCGAGTTCTATCAAGCTTGAATTTCCAAGGCGTTTGATAAGAAAGTCAGACACCGCATTTTCAAAGAAAGTGACATGGTCCTCACCGTTCGACACCTAATGATCCTAAACTCAAAAAAGAAAATTTGAACCAAAATGAGGACCATTTGTAGTGGAGACTGTCTATTCAAACGGGGCATATTGCCTAATCAACCAAGACGACGATAAGATTATGATGCCTATCAACGGCATGTTTCAGAAGAGTTATTACCCTTAGACTTTCTTCAAATCTCCGCGAGGTGAGCTAAGGTAAGAATTTCCTTCCTCAACACCCTCCAAAATCTCCCACCAATCCTATTTCACAGGATAACTGGTCCACAAAACTATCATGTTAATAGTCACCTCTGATAGTCATATCGGTATTTCTCATTACTAAGTAGTAATCTACCATGCGATGATCCTCTACTTGTCACTCGATCATGATAGTGATCTACCATACAATGATTAGCTATCTAATATTTTCCTAGTGTTCTATGTCCCTAGAACGATCGAAGATAGTAGCCTACCAAGCGATGTGCCACTATTCTAATCACTGTCGTCATACGTCTATGTCACTGAACGACATGATTTTTCTCAACGTCGTCATTCTCATAAATGACGTTTGTTTTCTAATAGTGGACTACTAAGTGATGTCCCACTATTTCAATCACTGTCGTCATACTTTTATGTCACTGAACGACATGATTTTTCCAACGTCGTCATTCTCATAAATGACGTTCGTTTTCTAATAGTGGACTACCAAGCGATGTCTCACTATTCCATCACTGTCGTCATACTTCTATGTCACTGAACGACATGATTTTTTTCAACGTCGTCATTCTCATAAATGACGTTCGTTTTCTAATAGTGGACTACCAAGCGATGTCCCACTATTCCATCACTGACGTCATACTTATGTCACTAAACGACATGATTTCTTAACGTCGTCATTCACACAAATGACGTTTGTTTTTCCAATAGTGACCTACCAAGCGATGTGCCTCTATTATTCTAACGTTGTCATTCTTACAAATTACGTCCGTTTCTTAACAGTGACCTACCAAGTGATGTGCCTTTATTTTAATCATTGTTGTCATAGTCTTACGTCACTGAATGACGTGATCATCCTAACGTCGTCATTCTCACAAATAACGTTCGTTATCCTAGCAAGCCTACCATGTGATGAGCATTGCTTTCAAATTCCTAACACTTGACTATAACTTAGTTATTATTATCACATATCTGATCCAATGCCTAGAATGGCTAAGGATAGAAGAGAAATTTTAGCACTTAAGTCTAAAAGAAACTCCTCGACAACTCATCATGCTGAGGGTAAAATTATGACTAGTCCAACTCAAAGGACAGTTGGTAAAGACACATCAAGTCTGTTGATAGCTAAAAGTTCGCTAAAAATCCTAAGCTATCAATAGATAAAACCATAAATTGTATTCATATGAGGATTGAAGTTACAGCTACAAAAAGTCAAATTACATATATTGAACTTAGAAAAAAATTTGAACTACATTACGAAGTTCGATTATAAGTTTTTTCAATGACCTTCGACGTTCTACTTCAGTCTTGTCTAACACCTTCTTGTGCAACTTATCGTCGTAAATTATTACCGAGCTTCGTACATTAGTGTTGAGCTTCGCTTCTGATAACACTATGGCTCTTGTTGTTGAAGTTCCATCTTCCATTGCTTGGCATGAAGTCTTCCCCATTGCCGACTTTCAACTTTGGTGCTGGTAGCACACGCCTATCTGCTTGCGTAAACTGAGTACTAATAGAGATACCAAAAGCTTTGAGCATAAAATCAACATCTTCCCTATTCCCTACTCTCAACAGGATGTGGATGAGTTACAAGGTGAGGGGATATTTCTGAAATTATTATTGATGCTCGCGAGAACAGGAACGAGCGTTTCAGTGAGTCTGTAAAGCTACCACATATCCCGAGGCTCAAAATGAAGGATTACATGCTTAGGGATGCTCAGTATGTGGGAGCATTTCCTCAAAATTACCTTCAAGAGTCTAGCAAGCTGCTGAAGCACTTCCTGACTTCGGTTCTGAAAGATTGGGAAATTCTCAAGATCAGCCAGATAGACAACTACAGAGAACAAGAAAACAAAGTTAGTTCAAAGCGAATCTGATCTAAGTGGTAATGTCGAAGTTTGTCCGTTAGACGAGCTTTATCAAACGAGTTGCGTGAAACAGACGAACTTCGTCAGATAGACGAGCCTCGTCAAATGGACGAACCCCGTCAATCATTAAGCCGAGTAACTTCAACTAACAGAAGGGTCTCACTCGCTTAGCGAGGCCCATTGAGCGCACAAGCCAGCCTCGTCAGTCAAACATGCCTCGCTCAATAAACAAATTGTCAAAATAACAAAACTTTGCTCATCAAGCAAGTCATACCAGTCTGACAAACTTCAATATGCAAAGAACCGCACTGAGCAGTTAAAAGAACAGATGTTCGTCTCCCTAAAGCAACCAAGCCCTAAACAGAGGAGCAATCGTTTAAGTGTTGGAAATTTAATATTCTAAGAGCAAGCGTCGTGCTCGTGAGATCAATGGTTTGATCAATCAAGTCAAGACTCTACCTGAAAGGAGGATTGAAATAACAGCGTTGGTCGAAACGTCCAAGACTCTCAAACTTTCTTTGCCGACAGCAATCGATAAGATCGGAAAAGCCTGAAGCTTTGAAGAGAGAGAAAGAAGATTTGAAGAACGAGAACTCTCTTAAGCTATCATGGCTTAGAGTTTGAAGAAGAAGAGGATAAGTCTTCTTGCAAAACAATAGCCTATATATATAGGCGGATAAGAGCCAACTCAGTGATTGGGATCTGCAACGCAAATCCCAAAGCGCTAAATGGTCAAAAGGCGTTGGACCCGACAGGACGCATTAAACACTAAGTATTTAATGCTGACCATGCGAAACGATTGGTCCATGTAGCTCAACAGCTCGGGAACTGTTAAAGTTCATGATTTCGACGAAACTCATTTAATGAGATTAAATCTCATTCCAAATTTCAAAATGACGAAGATCACTATTTCAATCGAGCTTGAATATCGAGACTCGGTTGAGATAAATTTGAACCTCGTCTTTGAAATTCGAGATGACGAAGGTCACTGTCTTAATTGAACTCGAATATTGACTCAGTTGAGATCAGTTCGAACCTCGTCTCCAAATTTTACAGTTTGAACCTTGTCTCCAGATTTTAAAATGACGAAGATCACTATTTCAATTGAACTCGAATATCCAGACTCGGTTAAGATCAGTTTGAATCTCGTCTTCAGATTTCAAAATGAAAAAGGTCACTATTTCAATTGAACTCAAATATCGAGAATCGATTGGGATGGATTCGAAGCTCGTCTCTGAAGTTCGAAATGGCGAATGTCACTATTTCAATCGAGCTTGAATATCGAAACTCGGTTAAGATAAATTTGAACATCGTCTCAGAAGTTCGAAATGACGAAGGTTACTATTTCAATCGAGCTTGAATATCAAAACTCGGTTGAGATCCGTTTAAACCTCGTCTTGAAATTTTGAAATGACGAAGGTTGCTATTTCAACCAATCTCGAATATCGAGGCTCAGTTTAAAGCAGAACGAAAGTCATGATTTTGACTAAACTAGAGTAACGAGACTCAGTTGAAGTCATGTCGAACCTCGTCCTAGAACCTTGAATTGACGAAATTCATTGAACCTCGGGACTTATTCATAATGAAGTTCGATAAAATTTGAACTTCGTCTTGAAGTTCCAGGACTTATCATTACAAAATGATAAAGCTCGTTGAAACCAATGAACTTCGTCCCAGAGCGATGAAGTTTGTCAGGATAACTATGAAAAGTCCTAAGTGTTGAGACTCGTAAAGAAACGTTTCATGCCCTCGCACAAACATACGAACTTTGTCAAAGAGGAGTTAAAATGCACAGAGCAGAGACTAGTGGATAAAACCATAATTTCATTAATGGGAAACCATTATAAGGGCCAGGCTACAAAAATTACGGAAATTCAGCAGTTTTGCGGATTTCCTCAGCGAGTTTGTTCAAAGACTCTTGGTGCTCTAATTCAACTTTTGTCATGGCCTGTTTACGCAGCTCATCATCAGAAAATACTTTCACATTGCTTACGACGTTTTCTAGCTTCCCCAAATCATTAAACTCAACATGAAGCAATGTTTGATGTTCCGCCTGCTTGGCTGCCAATGTCTGTCGCACTTCCATTGCGCCCTTTAATTCATTCTCTGCTTCTGCCAGCTTAACTTGGATGTCAGCAAGTATGGCTTTATAAAATTCAACCAAGAGCTATTGGTTACGTTTAGTATCAGCGACCTTTTTGTCCTCACTGGATAACTTTTTGCTGACCCCTCGAGCTCTTTAACCCTCTGCTTCTTCTCAAGTACTTGGCGTTCAAGCTCAAACAGAGAATTATCAATTTACCTCAAGTACTGCATAGCGCGTTCTTCAGCTAGAGGGAAGAGAGACTGATTGCGACGATCCTGTCACTTTATGAAAAGGCTTTCAACTTTTGCCAAATGCACCCAATATGGCAACACGACCACACTGCTAGTAAGGTTTTGCATCAGATGTAGAAGAGGTTCCAGCACCGTCTTAATCTCAGCAAAGTCCCCACTATGATCCAATACTTGAGTAGGGGATTCCTTTAAAATGGTGAGGAAATTTTTCTGAATCATTGATACCCTAAATTCTTTTGCCAAATCGAAAGAGGAAGAGGGTGTAGTGTCGAAAAGCACTACTTCCAATTGGCTAGCAAACGAATCCGTCACTTCTGTAAAAACCGACGACAAGATGAACACAGCGGTTGCTGCAATAGTTGCAGGAGCAGCAACTATAGTGGCAGGAGCAGTAGCGAACACAGTTAATATTAGGGCTAGAATTTCCGATGAGATGGTAGAGTTGCTTGGCAAACACTTATGGCTACTTCAGTCCCGATTTCAGAAACTACATCCAAAACAACTTTGGCTTTAACAGCTGTGTCGAGAGCAACGGTTACGTCCACAGCTACTCCAGTTTTAATAATCGTGCTCGGAGCAACATCAGCTTCGATAGGAATTGCAGCTTCAGCTGGAACAACTAAAAGGGACGTTCAGCTCCATTAGCGTAATGGAAATCTAAAAAAATAAACAAATGTGAAATTGTCTTACCAGGGGCAACAAGAGCGTCCTCAGCACTCACACTTGGTTCAGAGCGCGATCTCACACGGAGTCGAGATAGAGGAACGTCATCCTCAAACTCTGACTCCGTGTCAACTCCAATTTGTTCTATAGGAGGAGAGATCACCAGTGAAGCTTCTCGCCTTTGCTTCTTCACGAGACGTTTGAACCTTTGCATCAACCCTGGCTCCTTGGACTTCTCCCCCACTTGCCTTGAAGCTTCAGCTCCTTCAATTCGTTCTACAGAAAGAATGTCAGAGGTTAAACATCAAAAAATGACAATTCAATGCTTAAGATAAGCTGAGATTGGCATACCAGTGGGTCACGTGGCAGAGTCGGGTTCCCCAAACACAGCTTCAGTGGATTGTTGAGAGAGGCCTTTTGTGGCGAGACTAATAGGTGGGGGTATCCTTATCCGAATCCGTGAATAACGCATTCATCTCTTCTTCCTCATCATCTTCCATCGGCTCCTTTCCTTTCGATGAAGATGATCCTGACTTCTTTCTTTTATACATTTGCAACCTTTCACTCTTTCTCTTCCTTGGATTAGCTCCCGAAATATCTCTAACTTGCCTAAAAGTCAAACACTCTCCTAGGAATACTTCATCATCAATATTATTCCCCTCCTCACCCAACAACCATTCGAAGGCCCTTTCCTCATCATCGTAGGCGGTTAAAGGATCTCTATCTATAACGACATGCTTGTTCTTCAACTTTGCATTAAACTTGATAAAGACTAAGTCATGAAGTTTTTTATGAGTTAGTATATTCCTCTTCTTCGTATGAATCTACAAAATAAAATCATGAATTAGCATAAAAAACTAGTCATCAAATACTACAATACAAGCCTACAAGACGATTAAATTTTAAGAAATAATATTACCATCTCAAATGTACTTCAATTTCTTTTACAAGCCGATGAGCTAGTTGTCAAGCCCAAAATCTACATTGTCATCTTCCTCAACTCGGGAGTATTGTTTCCATAAAGCCTCCACCAATTAACTAGTTAATTCATAATTGAAAAATTTTAGTAACTTATAAATTCAAAAAAGAGGTGAACGAATTAATTTGAATGAGAACATAAATTTACCTGGACAATCACCCTTTAGTAGCTCCTCTCCTCGCAAATTGATCCCCAAATAACCCTATGCGTTCTTGATAATTAGGCATTTGATCTCTAATCTTTGCAAAGTCGCATGATCATCAGGATAGAGTCTATTCATACACTCCACGGCTTTCATGAAGCTTCTGTCACCTTCAATGTCCGTGTAAACAAGGTAATAAAAAAAGGATTCAAAAGCAACCCGCTTTATGTAGCGTTTCACTAAGATTCTTCTTAAATCTCGTCTCAATCATTTTCAATATGGGATTGTACTTCTTCTCATCAACGCCAAGGGCCACTTTCAACTCCTCCATAGCCACCAACATGTCCCTATATATAAATCTCATCGAACCGATTTTATCACCATCCGTTCTTCGAAGAACCTTCACTAGAGGAGTGAATACTTTGAGGGCAAAGTCTATATTATCCCAAAACTTATTGCTAGCAATTATCTCCGCAACCTACAAACATACAAAAAAACCAATCAATGAAATATAAATGATCAAATGAATAAAATGAATATAAAATATACCTTTTTGCCCACCGATGTTCTTGAAAGGCTACAATCTGTCCATTGGTCAGAGATAAACATTTGTCTCACTCTTTCTTATGATCTCTTAATGACTGTAGAGAAAAGAACGTCGTAGCAAATCTCGTAACCCTCGGTCTCACAAGATCACTCTTAGTGAACTCCCTAAATAATTGAAGAGGCTTGGTGATTATATAAGAACATTGATACACTCCCCATTAAAATGGCATTACGAATGGGTTTTATCTTAGCTATATCGGACAACATCAAGTTCACTATGTGCAGCACAAGTCGTCCAAAATATATTTGGCCTCTTCTCGACCAACAACTTAGAAACCGCCATATTGTTTGAAGCTCCATCTGTGACTATCTGCACCACATTTGCCTCCCCTATCTGATCAGCAATCTTGTCTACAAAGTCACAGAGATACTGAGCATCGTGCTTATCAGTCGATACATCATGTGAAGAAAAAAAAACAAGCTCTCCCAGCAAAATGTACAACTATGTTCATGATACTTCTAGACTTCCAATCACTCCACGCATCGGTCATTAACGAGCAACCATTGACAACACAAGTCCTTTTAAAGTTTTCAACAATTTTTTTTGTCTCATCTAATTCTTATTGCAAATATATCTCACTCAGTTCATACATCGATGGAGCTTGTAAATGACTTCTAAACAAGTCAATAGCTTGTAGCATTTGATGGAAAGAGGGAAGTGTGGGAGTATAAAATGGAATGCTGGCTTCATAGAACCATTTGGAGATGTATCGCAATTCATCCTCCATTTTCTTCTTTTTAAGCTTGGAGTCCACTGTCGGTTGTTTCCCCTTTGCTATTATTTGGGCAATCTCCTCGGAAGAACAAGTGGCGAAGGAGTCCATTGGTTTAATTACCTTGTGGGAGGATGACGAGCTTCTTTGACTACTCAATGAGATTGAGTTATGCTCCTCATCCTCCCCGATATGCACCTCACTCAACAAGTTATGTATTTTCATCTCCTTCTCATCCTTACTCTTCTTTGCATTATCTATAATTTCGAAAACTTTTGTCTTAACATCATCGAGAACTGTCACACACGGCGCGCAATTTCCCCTCTTTCCGGCTAGGTGTTGTTTGAATCGACTAATCCCACCATTGAGAATTTGAGTACAATATTTGCATTTAACTTCGTTTATATCGGAACCAACTCTCTCCCCATATAGCCAGCATGGATCTTTACAGCCCATTTTTGATGTTGTTGACGATCTAGTAAATCCTTATCCTTTGGACGACATGATTCTACAATAATTAACAAGACAATAAATATGGTTTTAGACAACCAATTATATTTACATATTTAAATCAATTGTATATTTAAATTGGCAAATTAAATAATTATGCATTATTCAAAGCTTATTAAAATACCAACTACCAAGTCCATTATTCAAAGCTTATTAAAATTATGAACATTCAAACAATAACTGATTTAACAGTAATTAATGACAAACAAGAAACAAGAAAAGGAATCAAGAGGGAGGCTTACCTGATTTTGAGACAACAAACAAGAAAAGGAATCAAGAGCTACTCCTTTTGCTCAGCACAAAGCCACAAACTAAAACTGCATGAGGGGGAAAAAATCAGTCCACTGCAACCACAATCTGAAACTACAAGACAAACTCATAGAGAGAGACAGAGAGAGAATGAAGGAGGCTTACCTGACGCTAGGGAGAGCTCGAAGTTTGGCTGTCGTTGTCATAGGGAAGAGGGAGAGGAAGAGGCGGCGTCGACGACGGGTGGATTCCGACGTCGCAGGGAGACAGTGCCAACGACGGGACGTCGCAGGGAGGCAGTGTCGGAGCTTTTGTTCTTCTTCTTTGTCTACTCGGGGTCCTTTGAATGAGTCACCGGCCACCCTCTTCCCTTTATCCCGACGACAGGATACCTGCCACCCTCGGGTTCGTTAAGGTCCGGATTTCAGGACACAACGGGAGATGGACGACGGGGGACCGAGAAGGAGGTGGAGGAAGGGCGTCGTCATTCACGAAAGGAGTGATGGGGGAAGGGCGTCGTCTGCTGCATCCCTAATTTTTCTCTTTTCTTTCTATCGGGTTCATAAGAAACTCTTAAATATGAGAACAAGTCAAACAGGTTTGAGTTTTTATCACTAAACTCAAACTCGATAATAAAAAACAGATCTTAAAAAAAGAGCCATATCGGTCGATTTTTCAAAGCTAAAAAATCGGCCGACATACCCGATATAGTCCCGATATTTTCGATTTGACACTGAAAACCAACATACGAGTTAAAAACCCCATGTCGTGTCGCTCAAACCCTCAAACCGACTTTAAAACCTTGGGCAAAACACTCTTTTTGTTGAACATATCACCTCTGGAGTTGTGGTGTCCATATACGCACTTCTTTACAATGTCCACAACCAAAATTCTGATTATCACATCATTATCTTGAATCTGAAAAAATTTGAAAAACAACGGGTGAGCTAAAGCTCAATGAAAACATTTCCCAGTAGAATTCCTAAATATCTAACAAAATAAAATAATATTTTTTAGAAATAGTGAATTATAAGTTCGGCACAAGATATTCAAAAAAATGGCAAGACATGGTCCACAATAATGCATTATTGTTATATTCAAGAAAGAAAGTGCAAACTAAACATATCGTACGTTTTCCGAAACCAAGGTCTCTTTAAAAACAAGTAATTATTAAGAAAGAAAATGAACTATTAAACTTGACAAAACCAAAATATTATTATTTTCTCAGAATCTCAAATCTCGATGAAACTTACATAAAATGCAAGAATCACCTCATAGATCACACTAAGGCTGCGAATTATAACCCAATAGCATGGCAATGCCAAAGGCATCACATATGACATAACACATAGTTCCCGAAACAAAATGCACCTAACTTTGTCATAGGTTGTTGGTCACATCACAAATGTTCAAAAAGAGCCATATCGCAAATGCCAAGAGGCCACATCACAAATAACCATAACGGGCCACATAAAGGTGCATTCTAACCATATAGCAGGCACAAGCACATTACTTCATAATGAACTTTCTGAGGGTTTTGAAAACATCAAGAATCGCTTGTCAAATGACTTGATTTTGGAAACACATCTCTTGACAAATTATTTGATTTCAAACAACATCACCTAAACAATTGCTAAATTTCAAAACTCATTAGTAGTCACATTACTTGATCTTGAAAACACATTGCTTGTTACAAAGTACTACTGGTATAAATTTATTCACTTGTGAAAATTTCAAACAATCCCAAATTAAGTGAGCATGAGTAAGCTCATCATATCAATTTAAAATGGTTCAACAAATTCGCTTTATTTACTTTTATTCCAAATATCAAATCACGAAAAATCTATTGAACTCGTTAAACCGCTGAAATACAATTAAACCACTTATTTCATTGATAACTTTCAAATAAATCGATATTCACAGTTATTTGGGATCACGTGAGAATCAAAATCACTTCACATTTATATAAAATCAAATTTATTTTCAATATCTCATAAGTCAAAAACTATATTATGAGTTAGGTCGCGATAGAATAGATCAAATCATATATCATATTCTATACATAAGCAAAATAGAATAATTATTTTTTTTCAAACACAAGATCAATCCATTATAATACGCATGGAATTTTATATTATAAAACAAATACTAGTGAGAAATGAACTCACCTCTAGTAGACACGACTTCCTTAACTATTTCTCCTTCTGATATCAACCTGATCCTATAATGTAAATATATAGGACTAATATTAATTCAGGACAAGATAATCACTTCAAAATTTAGAATCAATCAGATTCAAGTATAATCAAATAATAATTATCTATAAATAGCATATGCATCGGCTTTTTGCCAATCTCAGCAATTTCCCTAATCCTTGTACATATACATATATGTATATGTAATATGTATACATATATGTATATATGTACACATGTGTATATGTGTACATATGTACATGTGTATATGTATATATACGTATATATATACATATGTATATATACATATGTATATATATGCAAGAGCATCCATCGAAAATTTCGTGAGCAAAATTTTAAAACATCCATTGAAAATTTCATTAGCAAAATTGGAGCAAGTATGATTCAATCCTCTGCACGAAAATGCTCCCATCACCGTTGATACTACACGTATCATGCAAGAAACTGTTAAGTACATATGATTTAAGATATTCTCATATTCATTGTCTTCATCATTATCGTTCAAGTATGTCCAACTAAATGGAACGGAACATGCACTTCAGCTAAGAAGACTCCATTGAAGGATCAACCAAAAGATGGAAAACCTGTGACTAGTGGCACCAATTACGCCACTAAATTTCTAGCCAGCAGCGCAGTTTTCTGCAGAACCTGGGAAGCCAATTGCAGGTCAAAAAAATGCACTCTACTAGTGGGGATAGTCTAAGACGATGTAGCAAGCAAAAACTCTCTAAGACTAACTCTGGATGAAGGGATAATAAATAACCAGCAAACAAAACTAGAAAGCAGAGAGCAGCAAAAAATCAATCTAATACATCAAAAGTCAAGAGAAAGCTACATTGTATCTAAAAAATGTGTTCCTGTAGCCCAATGAGATCGAAAGAGACACAACACAATAATTTGCCCTGTTGTGGAGTTCTGCATTTTATGGCGTAAGATGAACATTTCCAAATGACCAGCCTGACATACATGCGAGAAACTAAGAACATAAGGTGTACAGCACCAACTCTTATATAGTCCAAAATTTACTTGCATTCATTTGGTCAGCCACAGATTCCCTTCTACATCTGCCAATTGGTTACGCACTTAATACCTTCAGAGCTAACGAGTCATAATTAACTAATAAGTATGTCCAAATTTCTCATTATGGAAAAAGAAGCATATTACTAGACTCCATGAATAGGGCATCTATTTTGTCTGCAGCATATCTAGTCTCATAACATCTCAAAACATCAAAAGTATAGCTCTTGTTAAGAGATCTCCCCCAGATTACTACCATCACAACTCATGAAAAATGACTAGCAAAGCAAAGTCAAATCTTCCATAATGATGAGATGAAAATAAGAGATAAAGTCATTTGTACATGACCAAAGATGACCATCAAACAAGAATCGATCAAAAATACAATTCATGATTGACAGCGTGAAACATACAGAATACAAAGCATGTTATTTTCTATGTTTCAAATTATCTGTTTAGTATACTGAAATATCAAGCAGCATCACCAGTGGATGGAGCTGAGGCAAACATTAGAAAAAAGTGAGCAAGGACTTGCAAGTTGTTCTTGTTAATATTAAAACTATCTGGGTTCTAATCTACTTCTAAAGGTTTCAAGGCTACTAACCTTTTATATAATCTAGAACATAGGATTTCATATAATGGCTTCAAGGCTACTAACCTTTTATATGATCTAGAACACAGGAATTCGTATAGCCTTAAGTTAAAATGTTGAATATAATAGGGGGGGTTATTGGTTGGTACAAGTTGCGGCCAAGTGTGATAATTGTTCTAATGGAACAATTTAATCCCTTTGGGATATTTTGAGTTGGGTAAAATGGGATAAGTTACGATAATGAGACAATTTGAAGTTTTGATTTGATAATTCATGTGGGATAATTGATGATGTAGCACCTTATTAAAATATAATATTTATCAATCAATTAATTCTAAATTAATTTATCCAATTAGTTTAGTATGTTATTTAGTATGTTATTATAATATAATACATTATTTTACTTTATACTAAAATACAATATGTTACACTATAATTAGTAAGTAATATTATTAATTATTATATTATATTATAATAGCATGCTATATTATATAAGAGTTGATATAATATACTTACAATATATTTAATATAATATTTCTATAATATAATATAATATATATTAAAGTATGTTGTATTATACTATAAGTCTATATTACAATATATGTCTATGGTAATGTCATAGATATCAAAAAATTATAGTAAATTATATTTTGATTATTGTATTATATTATAATATAGTTTAATAAATAATATAATATAAGTATACGATAATAACTTATATTATATTATAATTGAATATTGTATCATATAATAATTAATATAATATATTCAAATAGTATAGTATATTATACTATAATATATTACATTTATTATTATTTAATATATGCTGATATAATATATTATGAAATAATCAATTATATGTTATTTTTAATATATTATAAATG
>BQKN01066853.1:399523-421358 GCA_022839385.1 Asparagus kiusianus
TTATTTTATAAATAATAAAATATATTATGTTGTAAAATATCTATTATAATAAATATAATATAATATGAAAATTTAATATATTACATTATAATTAATATAATATAATAAAATTAAGTTTAATGGTATTAATTATATAATCATTTTAAATTTATCATATTATAATATATTATAATATTATATATTACTTTTATCTTAATATGTTATATTATAGTAATAAGCTTAGTAGAATATAATATAACATATTATATTATATTATAATAAATGGAATATAATATGAAAATTTAATACATTACATAATGATTAATATACTATATTAAAAAATAAGTTTAATGATATTAATTATATAATCATTTTTATATATTTAGCTAATATGATTAGCACACATATTAGTAGTTAATATATGAATGTTCCAAAATTATCCCACTCATCTCAAATTGTTCCATTATGAGAGTAGGGTATATTTTGGCTTGGGAGCAAATTTTTTCCGTATGAGCGGGATAAATTATCCCACTAGTGTCCCACAAAACCAAGAACACCAAAAGTTATTGTCCCAATCCCATTATCCCAACCAATAACACCAAAAAGCTTCGTCCCAAAATTTATCCCAAATTACCCCCATATTACACCAACCAACAACCACCCCCCACCCCCAAACAAAAGAACAATGCGGCCGAACTTTCAGCTCCAAACAAACAACCCCTAACCTTAATTTAGACTATATAAGCTCCCGAATATAGATTGTAATCCACAGAAACAATAAAGTTGCTTCCTTTAACAGACGACCAACCTCGACATGGCATCATAAATGTCCCCAGTAAGATCTTGCCGACTCGAAGGCCTAGTAACAAACATGAATCGCATCAAACATACCTTCTTATCCTCCGGCGCAGCGAACGACGCCTGTTTCTTGGCGGTGGCCGTCGGCGAATAGAAGGCCGAAATTGATGAGCAAAGAGCCCTAACTCATTTGATGAAGCAGGTGATCCTGAAAACCCTAATTCCAACAAGCCACTTGATGACTGAGTGACGAGGGTCTTCGATTGGAAGAAGGGGTTCTTTTCTCGGTAGGGTTCAGCGAGCAAAATAGGACATTCGTCATTCGTCGTTTCTACAATTTGCAAGCTGGAGTCTAAACGGGTCGGATCGGGTTCGGTACGAAGCGGGTCACAATAAAGATGGGTATTCGTGGCCCGGCTCCGATTTAGATCCTATAGACTATAGTGTTTTCTCTCTCTTTTTTTTATTTTTGATTTTGATTGATTGATAAATAATGCAGCTGAACTTCTTATTTCTCTTGCGGCCTATGTTTACGTAATCACATTGGGCTAAATATCAGAAAATTCTCCTTGAGTTAGGGTTTTTTTTTTTTAATTTACTGTGGGTGGTCCGGATGGTTGGAAGCTTCTAATATAGACGGTTAGCTTTAAGATTTCATCAAAACCCTTCCATTTGCTGATAAAATCTTAAAATTAAGAGGCGTTATTCTGATAACCCTTTGAAACCCCTAGTTTAAAGGATTTATTATTATATATTTAGCCTTTACGTTAGGGGTGTCAAAAAAGCCGGCGTCCCGGGTCCGGCCCGGGCCCGACCGGGCTGGAACTCGGCCCGGGGCCGGGGTCAGCCCGGAAACCCAGGCCAAACCCGGGTCCAGGCCCGGACCCGGGTCGGCGCGAACTCGCCCGGTGCGGATCCGGGCCCGGGCCGGAACAGTACCTGGCCCCGGTCCGGATCCGGGCCGGGCGGCCCGAGCCTGGCCCGGGCAACAACGGTCACACTGGGGTGACCGTTGTCGAAAAAAACCGGGCCGGGCCGGGCCGGCCAAACGGCCATATTTGGCCATTTGACCGATTTGCCCCTTAAAACCGTCAAAAACGACTAGAATATGAGGGTTTTTTGGTCATTTGCCTAGGGGGCTGCCTCTATAAATAGAGGGGGGTTTCACTTCACTTTCTCACAACAAAACTCATCTACTTCTCTCTAATACTCTCTTATACAATCTTATACTATCTTATAATCTTTTATATTTTCTAATATTTTCATCAAATGGCTTCTGGATCTGATTATGAAGAGCAAAACCTATCTCCTACCGATCCAGAGATGAGTCCTCCTACAACAACTCCTTTTCCTACCGGTGTTAATCCTGAATCTGGTGGCAACGAATCTACTGCACCAAGAGCTCCTAAAAGGTCAAGATCCGATGTGTAGATTTTTTTGAGAAGATAGACGTCACCAAGGATGAACACGGTAGGATCATCTCCCAGAAGGCAAAATATGCGTTGTGCTGTCAGGTTTTCCAAGCTCATCATAAGAGCGGCACCAACCATCTCAAACGTCATATAGAAAAACACAACAAAGGCCAGAATCTTCAAGGTGATATCCGACAGTCTATGATTTCTTAATCCTCCTCTTCTGGTACCCTCGGTAGTTAGAATTATGACGCTGCCCGAGCTAGGAAATGCGTAATCAGGTTTATTGTTCTTAAAAACCTGTATTTTAAATTAGTAGAAGATGATGAATTTGAAGATTTGTTTAGAGATGGTTTTTATCCCGCATTTACAAAAATTTCTCGTCAAACCTGTCAACGTGATATTTTAAAATATTATCAGGAGGAACAAGGAAAAATAATTTCTTATTTTAAAAATTTAAACTATAAATTTTCTTTAACTTCTGATATTTGGACATCTAGAGTGCAAACTGGTTATTTATGTATCACAGCACACTGGATTGATAAAAATTGGCAAATGTTTAAAAGAGTTGTTTCTTTTATTGCAATTGAAGAGTCACACACTGGTATTAATATTGCAAATTTAATAATTAAAGAACTTATGAAACTAGAAATTGATCAAAGAATATTTTCTCTTTCACTAGATAATGTAAGTAATAACAATGTAGCTGTTGATTTTATTAAAACAACTCTGTCATTACCATGTCATGGTGACCTTTTCATGTTAGATGTATCTGTCATATTTTAAATTTAATTGTTCAAAGTGTATTTTCTGAAATTAAACGCATGATAGAAAAAGTTAAAACAGTTGCTAATATGCATAATGCTTCTGCAATGAGAATTAAAAAGTGGAAACAATGTTGTAAAAGAAAAAATTATAAGCCTAGACTAATTCCAAAAGATGTTGACCATAGGTGAAATTCCACATATGCAATGTTAAGTGTAGCAATAGAATATAAAAAAATTATAAATGATTTTATAAATTTTTATGCTTCTAGTTCTAGCTCTGGTAGAACTTATGGAATAAGTGAAGATAAATGGACAATTAATATAAATTAAATGAGATGTTATAAGTTTTTTATGATGCTACTATGTTATTATCTGGTTGTTATTATCCAACTATTATTTTAGCTGTTTTACAAATTTTAAATATTCAAAAAAAATTTGCCAAATATCGTATGGATGATATTTTTGGAAATATAATTTTTCAAATGGAGAGCAAATTTAATGAGTATTTTAGGCATATTCCTCATATTTTTAGTTTGGGGGTTCTTATTGATCCATGTTTGAAGGATGTTGGTCTTCGAAGTTTGTTACAGTTATTGTATGGTGGACAGATTATAGACTTAGATGATGGTTCACCCTTACTGCTACTTCTCATCATTTATCTATTAGAAATTATTTTCAAACATTATATGATGAGTATGCAGCTAGACATGGTGTAGCTGCACAACAATCTACAGCTTCAGCGTCTTCGGCTTCGAGCACAGGTCGAGGTAAAAGTGTAAGTTTTGATAGATATGCAATGGTAGCTGAACTAACTGGTGGATCTGGAATTGGTTCAGGATTAGAGGTTTCTGAATTAGATGAATATTTTTCTGCTTCCTTAGTTAAATGTCAAGGAAATGCTTTAGATATTTTGCAATGGTGGAGAGTATATGGATCAGTTTTATATCCTATATTTTCCACCATGGTTCGTGACTTACTATCAGTGCAGATTTTGACGGTAGCTTCGGAATCCGCATTCAGCACAGCAGGACGTTTGATCGACTACCACAGGACATGCTTAGATCCGTATGTTGTACAAGCGGTGATGTGCTTACAAGATTGATGGAGGTATGAGAAGCGAACGCAAGGCATCGGTCGGATTGCTATAATTGAAGATAAATTTGAAGAGTTGGGACTAACAGATAGATATAAAGATTAGATAATATTCATCAAATTATAATTTTTATTTCTTAGCTTTAAATTTGTAATGAATTATTTCAGAAAAAGTTACAAATGATAATGATATGGGTGAGTAGGTGCCAACCTAGTTGGGAGTTACTCATCTATTGTGATGCGATAAATTTTGAAATAAATTTATACTTGTAAAAGATTTACTGATTATTAATAAAGAAAATTATTTTTATCATCTTTTATTTTTATAATTTTTTGTACTTATAATTTATGTCATTTCAAGTTATTAAAAAAAATTATGTCATTTTCTGTAATTTTTATATTTTATGATTTATTGTTTTTTAAAAATTTTTAAAAAAATTTAAAAAAAATCCCGGGCCCCGGTCCGGGCTTTGATTTTGCCCGGCCCTAGCCGGTCCGGATGGACACCCCTACTTTACGATATTCAAATCCTCCATCTATACATTGTTGGCTAAATACCCATATTGGTATTTTAATTCCACTCCATTTACCAAGAAGGTATTTTAATTAGGCAAACATGTTTTAAGTCATTTTAATTGATTCAACTTACCAACAAGGCCCTTTTTCTCGTCGGCGACCAGTTTTCCGGCGAGAGCTCCGTCACGTGCGTGGCACGTGATGACTTAAACTGTGTTTTAGCTGTTGATGTGGCACGGATTTTCTGACTTGGCAGTGTTTAAAGGCGGGAATTAACCCTCTAAAAATCTCAATTCACCCAAAATAGGACAGATCCATGCTACATCAGCAGCTAAAAAACAGTTTAAGTCATCATGTGTCATGCACGTGACGAGCTCTCGCCGGAAAACTGGTCGCCGACGAGAAAAATAACATTGTTGGTAAGTTGAATCAATTAAAATGCCTTAAAGCAGGTTTGCCTAATTAAACTACCTTATTGATAAATGATGTGGAATTAAAATACCAATATGGATATTTAGCCATACATTGTTCGTTTACAAGTGGGTATTTTATTCATGTGATCTCCTCTAGTTAGCTACACCGAACCACTACATAGAGTTTTATTACATATCAGTACAAGTAAAAAAATAAATAATTTGGAAGCATAAAAAACAACTGTTTTGTACTATCTAGAAAGAAAATACAAAGCTTTATAAACATATATACATTAGACATCAATCAAAATTTTCAACTAGTTGCTTTGTTCCTTGTCTAGCTTTCTGATGCTCACTTAGATTGCCTTTCTTCCTCTCTTTTTTTTTTGAAGCACTAAACTTTACTTCTTGGTAGGAAAAGAAATTATTTTTCCCTTTCGAAAGAGACATCACACAATTTTTGAGTCATAAAGAAAATAAGACTGTTTTTTAAGTAAGAATAGGGCAAATACAAGAAAATAAGACTTTAACTTAAAGCCAATGGAGGTAATTATTCGTATAACTAGAGGAATTTAGATATAAAACTAGATATAATTTCAATGCAAATCATGACCAAACTATGTTTCTATTTATTTTATCGTTCTTATACTTACTTTTCATAGGGTGATATACAAAATAGCTCATTGGTATTGTTGTTCAACTAGAATTAACCCTCTCTGCTAAAGAAACTACCCCAAATTAGTTCCCTTATTTAATCCAAAAGGGATATCTCTAAGTTTCCGTTTTGTATATTTTCTATAGATCAATCGAGCCTATAAAAACATGATATTGTATAAGGGCTGCAAGGCTAATATAGTTGCACGAAAAACGATCAGAAATATACTCTCACAATACAAGCATTTTTGCAGGTTGGCAGCTAGTAAATACATTCACAACCTAAATCATCACCATATTGGTAAACTTTTCATTTAACACCACATAAAAATGAAAAATGATTCCAACAAATATACAGAATATATACAAAGTTCTACAACTGACGACGTGCGATCAAAAACACAACTCTGGCATCTTACAGCCAAAATTCAACACAACAAATCGACCAAAATCACTCGTTTTTCCCCGTAATCTCATGCTCTCTCTTCTGCCCAACCTCGACTAGCAACGTGAGAAGAGCCTCACACACCTCTGCAGCATTTGCCTCGCCCGTATCGTCATTAATCGAAGAGTACACCATCCATGCATGATCCAGTTTTTTATCAGGCCGCACAACAACTGAGCCAGGAACCTCAGCATCTCTCCTCGTAACAAGCCCATCGCTTTTCTCGCCGTATCTTACCTGAAGTAATCGAAGATGAGATAAGAAATGAGTGCATTCGTAGGATATTAGAGGTTGTAGGATATTAGAGGTTGCTCATATTTAGGATAAAATATTGAATCGAGACCTCTTAGTGCATCGGTCGGAAAAGTGAGTATAGTTAATGAGACAAATAGATCTAGAGAAAGACCTAATAAAAACTTACTTGGAAGCAAATAAGAAGGATATGGTACTAGTTAATGGCAGAGATGACCCAAGTAAGAACTGAATGGAGAAAACAAATGCATGTAGCTGACAAACAAATACGTGTAGCTGACCCCAAAAATTTGGGAAGAAGGTTTTGTTATCTCTGTCATCATTTGAAGTAATTAAGCGCATGAGGCCATGTACAACGGAGACATCTTAGCACACCGGTTAGGAAAAGTAAAAATATTATAGTTAATGGGGCAAAAAGTTCTAGAGTTAGACCTAAAAGAACATGGTTAGAAGCAAGAAGGAATAGTTAACTTAAAGGAGGAGATGAACTCAAAATAGAACTGAGTGGAGGAACATGATTCATGTAGCCGACCTTAAAAATTCTAGATAAAGCCTTTATGTTACTGTTGTTGTCTCACCTGAAGTAACTGAGCACAAGCAGCCATTGCAGCACCAAGAGGCATTACTACCGGAAGCTTGGAAGCTTGGCCATTGCCGACGATGGGAGGGAGATCGGCATGAGCGACGTGGGATAATGTGGCTAGGACACTTGGAGCTAGTCCAGCTTCAGTGTGGAAGGAGACGACTGGGAGTTCTTTGGGCAGCGGATGTTTTCTTAAGAACTCTTTTCGCCTCTCATATGTTAGATCTTCAAGAGCTTGCATATCACCCTGTAAGTAGAGGATTTTGAAAAGAAATGATAATGTAGGTTAAGAAATGATAATGCAGGAGAGAACACTAGAAACTAGTTCTGTTTTAAGTTCATACGAGGAATTCTATATTAATTAAAATTCAATATATCGTATATATCAGTTAACTACATGCAAACTTTATGCCCTCACAGAAGAGTCATTGCAGCCATCTAACAGTAACAACTATTTGCTGTTACTTGCATTTACTTAAGAATAATTATTGTTCTCTGTGTGAAAAAGAGAACATTGTAGGAACAGGGGGTTAGACAACAAACATTAAAACATGCAGAAAAAGGAAACCCAACAAGAATTGCAGCAGCAACTAGTATGGAGTTGACATGAATAACAGTGAAAAGGAATCTTACAAACTATGGTTAGCAATAATACCCTTAAGAAGAAAATTGAAGAAAATCAGAAGTGATGTATTTAAATGTTGAATGCATGTATGACTCCATATCAAGAGAAGCATATGATCTCTGCCAATAAATTAAAATCTGAAAAAACAATAATCGCATTCCTAACAGTATTTTTCCTTCTAGATCAAGAGGTGCTCGGGACCATGGTATTGGGAATGTCTATCGAAGGTTTCAATTCTAAAAAGAACATGTGAAGTGTATATATAACTCCTAAAACAATTTTCCACAAATATAATAGTAATATAAGAATGAGTAATGCTAATTGTATTACTAATTTGTACTACTAGTGTAGTTAGGTACTACTATGAGGACGACATAAGCCGGCCTTGACACCACCTCACCCGGGCAAATGGTAAATAGGAAGTCCTCTCCCATTTTTCATTACCAAAATAGAAATAAGCAATTTCCTATAAGTACGTATCCTAGAAAAGAAGAAGAACAAGAATAATTTGTATGCAAAGAAGAAGAATTTATCCTAACCAAAGGGTACCTTAATAACTTTGCATATTAGGACCTCCATTAGTGTTCTTAATCGAACATAATCTCCGAGCTGCCCCTCTCTCAAAATATCCGAAGCAATTGGGCTTCCTCCATAGGGACTCTGTGCTAATGCCAGTCCAGCAACCTTATCTTTCAGATCAGACCAGTATAAAGATAAGGCAGCTGCTGCATCTACTCCTCCTTTGCTGTGTCCAAGAAGCATTACACGCTTCTTGGAACCCCAGTAAATTTCTTCAATGTAGTCTTTTATCTCTCTAGAATTTTTTTTGACTGAACCCTGAGCAATAAAATGAAAAACGTGAAGGCTGAATGAGACAATGACAAGAATAAAAGAGAGTAACGTACAGCTAGGAAGGTACCTCACTGTGAATCTTAGCAATATGACACGTCAGGCCCATTTTTGAGAAACATGCTTTTGTGTTAACGAAATAAAGAGGGCCATGATTACTAAAAAGTCCTGCCAAACAAAAATTTAATGTGAGGATATAACATTAATTGACTGAACATTGCTTGTGAACACTGACATCAATGAAAACTTACCAGGAACCAACAAGTACACCATTGTATTTGGCAGCTTATGCTCATTATTTCTGAAAAGGAGATATTAGTATTGTATGGAGAATCTTAACCTCATATCATTTTATACAACAATGATAGCCATAATTACAGAATCAAGAACAGCAATAACAACATAGTTCCCAATTCAAAGTCCTCGGTGTTGACTATATGAATCCTTTTCATCTGTCCAGCTCCGTTAGGGGCCGGTCGTCATTTATGCTTAAAAAGGTTAAACAAAATTTGTTCTTTGACTATTGAAATAAATTTGATTATGGTAATACAGACCTGATGTTTTCAAGCAGCGCCATAAACCGTTTGGTTCCATCTTCAACATGAGGCATGCCTGCTTCACGTTGCAGCCATCCAATGTCATCTGCAGAGCCCCGTACAGTTTTTCGAGCCCGGGAGATAAATCTGAAAAATAAAAAATAACTTTAAGAAATCGTACTTCCCAAAAAAAAGGTTCTCACTTAAGCAGAAAAATCATGGAATGGATTTTAAATTCCTCACCAAATAAAACTGATGCGTCAATTAATATCGGTATCGAAAGCATAAAAACAAATCAATATACATGAATATCTGAGGTAAAAAGAACAATCATAGCATATGACTAGCGATAAGTGCATAAGAATTCACATGAAACAGATGATCAAATAGCTTTTTTCAATTCTACTGTAAACTTATGAGTTTCTTTTTCAAAATGCCATAACGGTGTTATTAACTCCAGTATCATTCAACACAATTATGTAAATCTCATAACTCCATAAAGTACAGAGTAAAAATATATAAAACATTTAAGAAACACATTACCATGAAGAGAAGGCTTATACTAGGTTATTGGAAACCCTTGATTTAAATCCTGGCTTCTACTTTTTTTTTTAACTAGGGTTGGAGAGATGATATTAGTCAACAAAGGAGATGGCTTTGAATAGAACGGAAAAGAAGAATAGGATTCATGTGTGAGCTGATCTCAAAAAGTTAGGATAAAGGCTTAGCTGTTGTAATGTATGACTATTACCACGACGAAAAGCAAGTGCTACTGCAAATTAAAAGTATGTGGGAACATAGAGAATACGAAGCATGGTTTAGACAGATAGATAAAGGTCACTATGCTAACTTTCTCAAAGTTGATATCTGAAGATTGGTAAGGGAGTGCATGTATGTTCTTATTAGCATGCACAACAAATAATATGTATGCAAAATTCATACCGAAGAGTTTCTTACACATGGAGGTATGTCTATAAACATTCTTAACTTGCACAAGTATGTCTATAAACATTCTTAACTTGCACAAGTATGTCTATAAACATTCTTAACTTGCACAAGTAATAAGAAAATGCATCAACAAAATAAAGAAAACTATAGGGTCATGGTTGTGTCTTGGGATCATCCACATGTTATGATACAAACAGCTTTAACAGGATCCTTACTACAGTCTTCCAAGGAAACAATTGGGATATCTTGTAATTGAAACCGAAATAACAGCTCACTAAAAGCTTATCCATGACGGTAATATGGATTTAACTAAACAAAAGCCAAACCTCACAAGCAAACAAATATATGGGTAAGGGAACACAATTGTGATTCCAACTTTGTTCAGTTTATTGTCCACATATGTTCATTTGCTTTGTCAAGGTAACAAGTATTGGCTTCAGAATACACTGTAATACAATAATTTAAAAAACTCCAAACAAAACCTCAACAGTAACAGCAAAAATCAAGTAATTCTTAAGTTTAAAGTATGGTACAAAGTTGCCTAAATTTTGTCCTCTTCTTATCTCAATTTTCTATAAGTGGTCTCATATCCATTCATCTTAAATAGAAAGCTTGAATTGATTTCCCTTTTATCGTCAATTCATCCATTTTATGTTTCTCATTGATCTTAGCTTCCATGAAACAGCATATCTAGATAGGTATTGAGGAGGTACATTGTGTTGTGGAGATCCCTTGAGTTCTTATGGTTATAATTATAGTTTTTAAAAATTAAAAAAAGATCAAGAAGTAATCATAGATAAACGCATACCCTTGAAAAATCGATGTTCCATTCTGGAAGAGACTGGTCGACATTAGGGCTTGAGATCTATCCTCAGGATGACATTCTACAGAACTTGTCTGTCTACTATCAAGAACAGATGGGGCTGTGCTAGCTTCACCAGAACAATCAGAGATTGTGGAACTACTTTCGGATGGAGTTTTGATCGGTGGAGAAAATGTCACTAATTCCTGACCCTCATCAAGTATAGCTTCCTCAGCAGAAATGAAGAAAGAGAATAACTCAATTTAGTTGTCAAATCATTTTGTTTCAGCAATATAAAACAGTAAAAAAAAGAAGTCTATTAAATATATGCACATAGAGGGAAAGAGAAAGAGCATGTTCTATAAATTAAGAGACTAGCTCACCATCAGATGCAGAGAAGCATCCAGTTAGATACGAACTTGTCTGTGCAAGATAAGCAGCAGCATCACTGAGAGCAGGAATGGAAGTGAAAAGTTGAGAGTTATGCTCATCATTACTTGAGTAATTATCATGAACCTGAAACAAGAATGCTTATCAAGATTGAGAAAATAATTGAACTTATTAACATGAAGCAGAAGGCTCATCAACAGAAAGATCCAATTAAAAATACTACAAGACATGATTTTCTTTCTAACTTAAATGAATGACGAAACAAGCTATTATTCCTAGTAGCCAAACAGCAGCGTTCAACTTTTATTGAACCGAAAGTTAGAGGAACTGGAATGAACCTTTATTTATGAGCACAGTTAATTAGCTAGGATGAGTTCTAGTGAAGATTAGTTCACTAGTTAAGAGACCTTTTGCAACAATTTCAATTAATATACTAAGGTCTTACTAAGAGTTCAAATTCAGGTAAGCCCCTGTGGTTTACCTTATAAATCTATACAACCCTTGATCTATTATTTTAACCTATTAAGCCCCCATGATTTTGGTTTTGATTCTAGTTAGCCCCAATAGTGGTTTAACACCCAAAACACTCCCAAAATCAAAACTGGTCAGGCTAAACTTGGAATATTGCAAAATTAGTCACATACAACTTACATGAGATATTTATAATCCCTCGACGAAATTGTGGGAGATTATTGTGGGGGAAATGATCCTGCTTATTTCATCTCGTGCAATCTGAAGTCTGATAAACCTCATTTGGGGTGATTTTTCTTTTGTTTTTGGTTATTTTTTACTTAATCTCTTTGACTAGCTGTTTGTTAATAAGAATAATTTCAATAAGATAAAAATATTGTTCCTTAGTTATGAAGAACTATCATGGGGCTAAACAGAATCAAAACCAAAACCATAGGGGCTTAAAAGATTGAAGTAATAGATTAAGGGCTTAATAGATTTGCGAGATAAACCATGGGTGCTTATTTGAATTTAAGTTCTCTTACTAAGGGTGCAAACAGATATGGATTTATCCAATCCAATCCTATCCGGGACCGTTGCCGTTATGTGGATACGGATAGTAAAATTTGTAGCCAAGTGGTTACATATACACAGACAGATATGGTTTTTAACTTTGGGTTGGATACAGATACCTATATTTCTTAAATTTTTAGATATGGATAAGGATATCAAGTTTTAATTAGAAGTATATCTACAAAAGCGGGTTGCCCTTTTAACTTCATTATTTTCCTTATACCCAAACCTGAATCCACACAAACTCAATCCCGGGTTCCACCACTCCATTCATGTGAACTACAAATGAGGACCCCTTAACTCAGTAAAAACAGAAACAATGAAACTCCAACCGGCAACCCTAGCAGCGGCGGAACCCTAAGTCTTATTCTTCATCTTCATTTCGCCAAAGACTCCATCGATGGCAACTGTTCAATCTCATCCATCGACAGCAAAAAGCCCTAACTTCCCCCTGTTTTGTAAATACTCCAATCCCTTGGAAGGGTTTCCAAATTCATAAAAGAGGGTCACCGATTTGGTCGGAAGAAAGTCTTGTTTTGTCAGGGTCTTCATCCTTGAGCCTGAATTTTGAAGATGGTAAAATTTTGGAAGACTGAAGGAGTTCGGTCCAATATTGATGGTGATTTTTTTTTTTGTGCGTTGATCTGTTGAAATATGTAAGATTTAAATGAATTGTGTGAATTGTATTAGATTTAAATCAAGTAGTTAGATTTAGTACATCTACAGGCAGTTAATAATTTCTACAACGCCTCTTGTCAAGCATAAGTTTAAACTTTACGGAAACCATGCAACAAGAAGTTTTTTTTTACAATTACAGCCTAGAAAAAAGAATTAAGAGTGTATTGAACTTACTACCAAAGTAGCATCTTCTTCCACCCTTTTAGAAGGTTCATGCGTCATGTTTCAGAAAACTCTGACAAGCACAGGACCAAAGTATCATATATATGCCACTGGTGGCCATGATTAGAGTTTGACAGACATATAATCAATTGAAAGGTAAGAAACAGACTAAACATCCAGGTACAACAGTTAACCTCACAGTTCACAACCTATGTGGAAAACAAGCAAGTGAATTGACTGCAATATGTTCACATTGACTTAATAGTCATACCAGATTTAGGCAGAGAAGCACATTTGATAAAAGCTATACTATGATTTCAATACAGTAACTCATAACTATCATAGGGGACGCATAACACAATAAGAAGATAAAAGTGAAGTAAGGGGTTATGCAATATCAAATTGGGGTCCCAGGTGTATCCTAATTTTGTTTGACTTTCTCCTTTTTCAAAAGGGAGAGTTTGTAGCAAAAAATATATTTTGGAAGGAGAAGTAGATATTAGGAGTATCAATAACCTCTTTTAGGAGTTTTTTTAAAAGACCCTTGTTTTGCTAATTATTTAGCAAAACCGACCTCTTTTTGGCCAACTGACCAAAAAGATGTCGGTTTTGAAAAATTAGTTTTTCAAAACATACGGGACTATTAGTCTCGTATGTGTAGTGGCCAATAATTAGCCACTAATCCTAAGCCAGATAGTCCCATGGGTTTATAAATGTATATATTCTCTTTATTATTGCGAAGTATACTGTCATTTACAACATCTTTGGCGGATAGCTAAACAGTTGCGACCCCTCCCTCCCCATGAAATCTCTCTCACTCCGCCGATCTCCGCGAAAGGGGAAATTTTGCATTTCGCCCTATAACAATTACAGATTTGCAACAATAGCAGGCTAAGGGAGGTCGGGGTCGAACCTTCTAGTGACCGGGACGCCGAGGATAGGGAAGACGACGACGTGCTCTCTGCTGGTGGACGCCACCGGGCTCCGCCACATCAACGTCAGCGATCATGTCAGGACCAAAGGACTCCACGATGGATGGGACGAGGAGTTCGAGTGCCACGTCATCAACGAGGATTTGGTTAGTCTGTGCTTTTTAGCTTAAGCCCTAAACCCTAATTATAGCCCTAGATTTTGTTGTTTGTGGAGAAATTGAAGGTTGAAGGGCTGTTATTGGGGGTGAAAAAATGTTGTGTGACGACTCAAACAAAATTGAGTTTTTGCATATATTTGTGGAGAAATTGAAGGTTGAAGGGCTGTTATTGGGGGTGAAAAAATGTTGTGTGACGACTCAAACAAAATTGAGTTTTTGCATATATTTTTCTATAGAAAGGTGAAGCATATGACAAGGGCATTGCTGAATTTCCTTTGAAGGGTAAATTGTGGATTCTATCTTTTGTGGAGTGGAACAAACTCACGGGACTAGTAGTCCCGTGGGTTTTTTGGCTTAGGATTAGTGGCCAATTAGTGTCCACTAAACATACAGGACTAATAGTCTCATATGTTTCGAAGAACTAATATTCCAGTTTTGCTAAATAATTAGCAAAACGGTCGGTTTTGCTAACTATTTAGCAAAAATGGTCTTTTTAAAAAAAGACCCCTCTTTTAAGAACTATCTAAGGAATCATATTCACAATGGGGAAAGATAAACAGATCCCCCCCCCCCCCCCTGTCAGTGCTGTTCACATGGACATATTACTACAATAACTATTTACTTAAATAGTAGAGAGATTTCCAAACATTCTAAACAAAGTCATCAGAATTTCCTTTTCCATTCCTCAAGCTGTAAGCCTGCTGCTAAATATTAGTTGGAATATTGAGGATTAAATAAGAGGATTGAGCACATTGTTTGCTAATATTTTTTTCTTTTTCAAATACCCTGTAATCCATTCTTGAACTTCCATGAAGATCGATTCGGATGCACAGATGACAAAGAGCTAAAAGGGTGTGACAAGAACAACTTAGGTGACTTCCCTCTTCAAGGATGGCAACACTTCACATCGAAAAAAGAAAAAAAAATCAAACTAAACACCTAGAGATCAAGACCTTCCTTAACCATGAGTCCACAAGCCTAAAATCCGCAAAACCCCTACAATCTTCCAAACAAATTCAGTCTTTTGTAAATAACCACTCCCATCACACGAATTCCTCTAACATTTTGCAACATAAAAAACAATGAGGAACATAAACATATCAAAGTGCAACCACACAAACAATAATAGAAGAATACTTGCTAACAAAAGAATACCCAACATTCCGCTTCTTTTCCTCCTCTAAGATCCATGATTGCATGACAAACATAAAAAAAATATTCACAAAACCCCTAATTTATAGAGAAGCAAAAAAGAACATAATGAGTTCGAACCTGATTCGTACGAGACCCGCGAGAATCCGATAAAGAACGAGATAAAAGATACCGCATCCGTTGGAATGATTCTCCGACCTTTAAAAAGAGGGATTCTTCGATTACTTTCTCTATAGAAAACAATTAGGAGCAAATTAATCAGAAATTGATGAAATTAATCAAAAAAATTAAAACTTGAAGTGGCTGAACTAGGGTTGGTGATGGTCGAATGGCGTCGGGGATTGCAATAATTGGTCGCCGGAGATGGAGGAGGAGGAGGAGCGATTGAGAGATCGCGAGCGTTTCGGTTGGATGGCGTGGGATTAGAATACGCCAGTTTGGACGAGATGAAAATAAGGATGAGTAAATTTTGAGAGGGTTATTTAGATATTAGTCCCTCAAACATTCAATAATTCCATCTTGGTCCCTTACGTATCAATATTTGATCATCAGTCCCCCAAATCCTACGAGATCTTGCAATTTGGTCCCTCAAGGACCAAAATAGCCCTTAGTTATGACTTCTCTATAGGTGTGTCCATCCGAGCCGGCCCGGCCCGGAAATCCGGGTCCAAGCCGGGCAAAACCGGAGCCCGGACCTGGACCCGGGTACCCCAGGCCGATCAAGGCCCGAGCCGGACAAAACCGGAGTTCGGACCCGAACCCGGGTACCCCGGGCCGGGTCCGGGCCCGGGCCTGACCGGGTCGGGTTCCGGACCCGAACCCGGGTACTCCGGGCCGGGTCCGGGCCCGGGCCCGACCGGGCCGGGTTCAGAGCCGGCCCGGTTTATTTTCTTTTTTTTAATTCTATTTAAAATTTAAATTATACAAAAAAAGATAAAAAATTAATAAAAATAATTATTTTATTAATCACTTAAAATGACATAAATTATAAATAAAAAATTATAAAAATAAAATTTTTAAGTGATTAATAAATTGTATTTGTATAAATTTTTTTTATAAGTATTGGAGGATAGTTCAAAGGGTAATATGTGATTTTAAGTGACATGAATTCCAAAATGACAATAATTTAAAAAATAACACAAATTATAATTATAAATTTATTAAGTCACTTAAAATGATACAAATTATAAGAATAAATTATTAAGAAAAATGACAAGAATTTTAAGTGACATGTAATTTGTGTCTTTTTAAGTGATTAATAAATTTTGTTTGTATAAATTTATTTTTATAAGTATTGGGGGATAGTCCAAAGGGTAATAAATTTATACTTGTAATTTATTTTTAAAAAGAAATTCATTTACAAATTACAAGTATAAATTTATTTTGGAATTCATCGCATCACAATAGATAAGTACATCCCAACTAGGTTTTTTTAAATTTTTTTTCTTTTCTTTTTTAATAAAAAATGCTAAAAATTAGTTTAACATTATTATTTTTTATATAATTATGTATTAGTATATACTTACAAATTATTATGTAACTATATATTATATATACATATATTATATGTAAATATATTGTATATATTATAAGTTATAACTTGAGAGAGAGAGAATCGCATAAGTAGTCGTTGCCCGTTGAGCCAATGGGGAAGAAGTAGCCGTTGTAATATACTATACTTATATATACTTATATACTAAGAGAGAGAGTATACACACATACATATTATACACATATATAAGAGAGAGTATACTTATATAAGAGAGAGTATACATATATAAGAGATAATATACTTATATATACATATATACTAAGAGAGAGAGTATATATATATACACACATATATTATATATATATAAGAGAGTGTATACTTATATATACTATATAAGAGAGAGTATACATATATAAAAGAGAGTATACTTATATATACATATATACTAAGAGAGAGTATATATATACATACATACATACATTATACATATATAAGAGAGAGTATTCTTATATATACTTATATAAGAGAAAGTATACTTATATATACTTATACATATATATACTTATATAAGAGAGAGTATACTTATATATACTTATACATATATATATACTTATATAAGAGAGAGTATACTTATATATACTTATATACTAAGAGAGATTATATATATACACACATATGACATATTATACATATACAGAAATATATTATATATACATATATTATACATATTATATATATTTATATATACATATATTATACATATATAATACATAATACATATAAAAAATATAAAAAATATAAAAATATAAAAAAACACTATTCTGGGCCGGGCCCGGGTCCGGCACCAAAGAGGCTGCCTGGTCCCGGCCCGGAGCCCGGACTTGGTTCAGGTTTCCGGGCCGAGACAGAGCCGGGCCGGTGGGCTTTTTGGACACCCCTAGTTCTCTCAATCGCTGAAAATCATTTCTAGTGATTCCAGCATTCAACCTCTAATTTAATACTTTTAATGCAACGCTGTCGCGTGGGCTAAGCTTAAAGGCAAAAGTTTAGTTGATTTTTTTTTTTGGTTTGCTAAAGTTAGGAGGAAGGTAGATGAAAATTTCAAATTTAGTTTTGGGGTTGAGTGAAAAACCTCCAACATTTCGCAAAATGGGTTGTTTAGATAATATAGCCAGGTTGGTATTGCTTTTTTTATAGGGTATTTTTGCTTATTTTTTAATAAGCTGCTAATAATAGTGTTTCGGTGAAATTTTTTTGGAACGCTTATTAAAACTGTTTCTATTTTTAAGATGATGTTTTTAGAAAAATATGATGATACTTTTAAAAACAGTTTCATCTTTTTTTAGTTTATATGTCATATACCTTTTATCTTTTGATCATTAAGCACAATTCTATCAAAAACCTTAATTGCTTTGCAAGCTACTTTTATATTTCATTACCAACACTTATTTTCATCAGCTTATATAAGTTGCTTCTATAAGCAACTTATTATAAGCTCTAGCAATACCAAACTGGTGCTTAGTCCCTTAAATATTCAATAATTCTTATTAGTTTCTCAAATCTATGAAGCTACTCATTAGTCCCTCAGATCCTAGGATTATTGCAATTTTGTCCTCAATGAACAATTTACCCTTAGGTAATGTTTTTTTGGAAGGGTAATTTGCAATTGAGGACTCTTCAAACTTTCTTATTTTTTAAAATTTGATACCCAAAGTTTTTTGACACTTTGATACCCTAAGATATACACCTTTTAACTTTGATATTCAAACTTTTTTGATACTTTGATACCCCAAACTTTACATATTTATTGACTTTCATACCCTAAAGATTCCACATTTTTACCTTGATACCTCAAAGTTTACGCATTTTTTAACTTTGACGCAGTAAAATATGGGAATGTACAAACTTGAAAAGTGTCAAAAAACCCAAAAAGTTTAGGGTATCAGAGTTAAGAAAAGTGAAAATTTTAAGGTATCGAAGTATCAAAAAACTTTAGGATGTTATTGTTAAAAGGGTGTAAACTTTAGAATACCAAAATGCAAAAAAACCTTTTTTTTGGAAGAAAATTAGTTTTAAGAGAGAAGTAGACTTGTCCATCCGGACCGGGCCCGGGCCGGGCAAAACCGAAGCCCGTACCAGGACCCGGGTACCCTAGGCCGGGCCCGGGCCCGATCGGGTCGGGCTCCGGGCCGGCCTGGTTTTTTTTAAATTTTTTTAAATTTAAAAAATAATAAAGCATAAAATATGCATAAAAATTAAAAAAAATGACATAATTTTTTGTAATTAATTGAAATGACATAAATTACAAGTATAAAAATTATAAAAAATAAAAGATGATAAAAATAAATTTTTTATTAATAATCATGTCATTCATATATTATACATAAACAAATTGTAAGTACTTATAGAAATTACATAAACAAATTGTATTATACATAAACATATATATAAAAAATATAAATTATATATATATATAAGAGTATAAATATATATACACATATATTATACATATATAAGTATATTTATATATATATATATATATATACACATATATAAACATAAACTTATATGTACATATATAAGTATATTTATATAATAGTATAAATACATATAAGAGTATAAATATATATTTATATATCTATACATATATATAAACATAAACTTATATGAACATATATAATTATATTTATATAAGAGTATAAATATATATATATATATATATATATATATATATATATATACACATACATATATATTATACATATATAAGAGAGAGTATACTTATACATATCTATATACTATTACTAAAAACTATTACCCTTGAAAACGCCACTTAGCAAATTCTCCTTTTTAATACGCCACGTGGCAAAAATGCCACATGGCCTTTATTCTACCAACACACTCGTACCAATTTACCAGACATTTATTTGCATTATTACTAGTTTCAAGCCCGTGCGATGCACGGATTTCTCTAAAATACAAAAATTGATGTAGCAAAACAATACAAAATAAAACGGTAATAATATGTAAGTAGTCAGAAATGATACAACCTAAGCTGCATATATGTTTGACTTAATATTAAACTGTTAAAAAAAATGAAAATATAATTCCCATATTCTCATAACAAAACTGCTTAAAATGCCTAATGTCTTTATGATTAATGTTATAATAATAATAATATTTTGTTGTAGCAAGTAATTAGTATGAAGCATAATTTTTAGTTCCAAACAAAATATTCAAAACACATAGAGATACATGTCAATTATATATATTTGAATGAAAATAATAACTATCAATATATTGATAAACCAAATATCCAGCATAACATAATCATATCAAGTACTTAGGTTTATCAACCCAAAACCACAAAAATAATCTGCACTGATTACAAAAGCTTACTAAATATGTGTTCATACAAGAATACTAAATATATGTTTCATACATCATAAATCAGATAGGTTTTTTCCTTCAAAATGTAGCTTCTACTCTCCGTAGAATCTAGTAATTATCTTTTTCAATTTTGATATGTTTTTCCTTTTTGTTGCTTGACATTTACGGCGAGATCAAGTCCACTAAAACAGATTGCTTGACATCAGATTTGAACAAATTTCTCTTGCAAGGTGTAATGTTATCCGAGGAACAAATTTCAACTTCTGTATTGTCACAAGTAACAGATAAAGAGACCTGTGTTTCATTATTATAAAATAAAATAATAGTTAGCATGTTAATGAGGTGGTAGGAATAGATTGTTCTACAATTAATGTGAAGAATTAAGAAATCATAAGTAAGGTGAAAAGAAGTAGTCAATACAGAAGATTTTTATGCAAAGTGTCAAAAGTTAATTAGAACCTTTAATAATTTGATAATGGGTCAATGACAAATAGAACATAAGACACAAATAATGATAACTAAACTTCAATATTTTATTTGATGTGAAAACTTCTAAAACTCAAATGGTTAAAAAATCTTGTATTGTTAAAATTCATTCTACTCATATGTTAGATAAGAATCTAACAATATATAATGCATTCTTTTAAAAAATCTAACATTAAATTCATATCCTACACATTTTGGGAAAATAAAGGCATGTTTATTTTATCTATTTAGTTAGTATACTTATAAGATATAAAGAAAAGTTTCTGGAACTGTTATTGTGAAGAATCAAGAAAGGAATAGTAAAACAAAATTCAAAGTGATAACTGTGTAATAAGCAGAAACATCAAAAGTGTATCTTCTGAAATAAGTATTGTTAAATATACAGCAAAAATTGGGTTTTCGAGAATTTTAACTTGTCCGGATGTCCCCTTAATTATGAAGATAGGTATTGAGGTGTTAGTATAAGTATTAGTTATGATCATACTTCAGCCTGGATGGAGGTTGTACATATAAAGTGTATGGGATGATGTCAATAGTTACTTTTCATTTTACTCCAAAAAATAATTAAAAAAATACAAACATATGGAATGAAAAAGAGAAGTAATACTAAGAGTGTTGACTTACATTATCAAGATGAACTTTCTTTTTGGAAGATTCAGCTTCATCAGTAAAATATTCTTGACATGTTGACTCCTAATGATTTAGAAGGAAAAAATATTACTAATACATTGCTCAACTTCATTTATATATGCAGAGTGATACATGAAATGAATACATATGTAGCTTTATAAAAGAAGGAAATATGTAATGTACCTGGTTCAAATCTAAGCTATCTTTGAAAGATGCTATCAGATTTTCATCATCAGTCATTTTTGAGACGGAAAATACAGGTCAATTTTGGTTGAGATTGAATTCTGAAACTTGTATTTTGAACAAAAATTTCTTTTTCACCAACACATCTAACTCACGAGGAAATGAATCATCATCACATTCCTGGGGACAATTTAAATAAGTAAAGTAAATATAATTGAATTAATTAAAGCATTTAATTTTGACAGAAATCCATTATAGTGATTACTTTTGTTAGTCGTTCCCTCAATTCGACCGCAGATTTGTGAATAACTTGTTTAGCTTCTCAATCAAACAGTACAAATGATGCAGTACATGTATGGACAATGACTAAAACCTGGACTCTGTACCTGATGAAACTCATAAATAATAATAAACCAATAAGAACTGTGATCTAAAGTGTACGTTGAAGATATAGACATCCATTCATGAAGAATATGATCGAATATAAT
>BQKN01066853.1:445066-463716 GCA_022839385.1 Asparagus kiusianus
AATTCAAATTTTCTTTTATCTTCCTTATTGCAATTTTCCTACATACAGTGAACATGGGCACTGACGCGAATCCCAAGCCCATATTAATCAACGGTAGTCTACCGCCTCAAGAAAAAGAAGATCTCATTGCCCTCATACGGGAATACATTGACATATTCGCATGGAATTACGAGGATATGCCCGGCCTGGATCCGCGGGTAGCCACGCATCGCCTCAACATCAGCTCAGACGCCAAACCAGTCAAACAGCAGTAAAGGCGGTTTCGCCCTCAGATTATGGAGGCGATCGAGGCTGAGGTGAAGAAACTCATCGAATCCGGTTTTATCAGAGAGGAACAGCACCCTGACTAGGTGGCTAATATTATTCCGGTCCTAAAGAAAAATGGTAAAATTCGCATCTGCATCGACTTCAGAGACCTTAACGCCGTATGCCCTAAGGACGAGTTTCCTTTGCCCATCACGGATGTCATCATCGACAACACGTGTGGATTCGAGAGGATATCCTTCATGGATGACTTCTCAGGGTACAATCAAATCAAAATACACCCCGAGGACGAGAAACACACATCATTCCGAACCCCCATGGGGGTATACTGCTACACAGTCATGCCCTTCGGACTCAAGAATGCCGGCGCGACCTATCAACACGTCATGAGCATGATCTTTCGAGATCACCTACGAAAAACGGTCGAGTGTTACATCGACGACCTGGTCGTGAAGAGTCGCCACAAAGACGACCACCTCCAGGACTTGAGGACGATGTTCGAACTCATGAGGGCTTACCAGCTCAAGATGAATCCTACAAAATCATTCTTAGGGATGTCTAGCGGTAAATTCCTCGGTTTCGTCATCACAACAAAAGGGATCCGGATCGACCCAGACAAGGTGCGAGCTATTCAAGAGCTTCAACCGCCCTGGAACCTCAAAGAACTAAGGGGTCTTCAAGGACAAATGGCCTACATCCGAAGATTCATCTCAAATCTTTCAGAAAAATGTCACCCGTTCTCCAAGCTTATGAAGAAAGGTACCTCCTTCGTATGGGACGAGCCTTGCCAGTGGGCCTTTGAGGAGATCAAAGCTTATCTCTCAAACCTACCCGTCCTTGCAGCACCGGTCTCGGGAAAGCCATTCCTCATCTATATACGGGCTATGGAGCATTCTCTAGGCACCCTCTTGGCACAAAATGACGATGCAGGCCATGAACAGGGCATCTACTACCTAAGTAGAACCCTGCAATGTGCTGAACAGTGGTACCCGATGGTCGAGAAGGAATATTTGGCCTTAGTGTTTGCCATCCAAAAGATGTGGCACTACTTGGTCGGCCAGACAATCCATGTCATCTCCCGGATGAACCCCATACGGGTCTTCACGATACAACCCGCGGTGCTAAACTGGCGCCTGGCCAGGTGGGCACTTCTGCTCTCTCAGTATGACATCCACTTCATGTCACAAAAGTCAATCAAATGACAGGCCATCTGCGATCTCATGGCTAGTCACCCGCTGGGAGCGAAGACCGACCTGTTTGAAGATTTGCCAGATGAACCACCCGAAGCCAACGTAACTTCGTTACTGGAAGTGTGGCGATGTTCTTCGACGGCGCGTCTCGCGTTAGCGCGAACGACTCTATTGTCGTAGGAGTGGGGGTAGTCCTCACTTCTCTACATAGCCACGTGTTGCCCTGAGCCTTTTCTTTGACAGAGCCATGCACCAACAATGTGGCTGAGTACAACGCATTACTCATCGGGCTCGAGTTGGCAAAAGAGTTAGGGGTAAAGCATCTCGAGGCTTACGGCGACTCCCAACTCATCGTCAAATAGATGACGGGCGAGTACGAGATCAGGAACGACGATCTAATCCTACTCCACAAAGCGGCTATCAAGCTAGTGGGGTCATTCGAGAGTTTCCGTATTGAGCACGTGCTACGATCCAAGAACACACATGCGGATGCCCTCGTCTCCTTGGCAGCTAACCTGGCCTAGCCATTAGAGACGACCCAATGGGTCACAGTGGCAAGCCGAAGGCTCTTCCGACCAAAAGACGTCCCAGAAGCAAACGCCACCCATCAGATCTCGGATCAACCCGATCTAAAAGATTGGCGTCTCCCAATCATCGACTACGTCTTGTATGGCATATTGCCCGAAGATGCAAGGGAGCGAGAATCTGTCCGGCGACGTGCCACGAGATTCTACTACGATTCGACCACCAAGATGTTGTATCGAAAGTCGTACGGCGGTTTGTTACTTCGATGCCTGTCGGGAGCAGAGGCACAAAAAGCTCTGCGCGAAGCCCACGACGGTGCTTGCGGAGCTCACTAGCTCGGACCCAAACTTTGGGATCGCTTGCGATGGATAGGTTACTTCTGGCCCGGGATGGTTCATGACGCGGTCATTTACGCAAAGTGCTACCATGAGTGCCAGATCCATGCCAACTACATGCACCAACCGCCCGAAGACCTACACCCGACGAAGGCTTCATGGCCCTTCGAGGCATGGGGGATGGATATAGTCGGACCAATATCCCCGCCATCGGCAAGAGGTCATCGTTTCATCCTCGCGATCACTGACTACTTCTCTAAATAGGCCGAAGCCATCCCCTTAAGAGAGGTCAAGACTAATGACATGATCAAATTCATCAAACACCATGTCATATACCGATACGGCGTACCTCGGTGTATTATTCATGACAACGGCACGCAATTCATTAGCCATGCATTCACCAGGTTTTTTGACAAGTTCCGAATACAAAACCTCTCCTCCACGGCCTACAATCCTTCGGCGAATGGTCTAGTCGAAGCCTTCAACAAAACAATTATCAAGATCTTGACCAAGTTGACTTCCACTAGCAAACGCGATTGGAATGAAAAACTTGGCGAGAGCCTATGGGCATATCGCACGACGGTTCGTACACTAACTGGCCACACGCCTTACTCATTGGTATACGGTTGTGAGGTCGTACTGCCATTAGAGATCCAAATCCTATCCCTCCGCGTCGCCCTGGCAACGGGGATGACAGCTGAGGATAATCACCAACGACAACTCGCAGAGCTCGAAGTGTTGGACGACAAACGATTGGAAGCTCAACAACACATTGAGTTCTATCAAGCCCGAATGGCTAAAGCGTTCGACAAGAAAGTCAAACGCCGGGCCTTCAAGGAGGGGGAACTGGTGCTCGCCGTTCGCCGACCAATGATCCTCACCTCCAAGAAGAAGGGCAAATTTCAGCACAAATGGGAAGGGCCATTTTTAGTAGAGACAGTCTATTCGAATAGAGTTTACCGCCTTGTCAAGCCAAACGGCGATAAGATCATGATGCCCATCAATAGCAAATACCTAAAAAAGTACTACCCCTAGTTCTTCTTCGGACTCCCACGAGTGCATGAGTCTAAACTGGTCCTCACTCCCTCCAACTGGTACATGAGGCTAAACCATTCCTACTTCATCCGCTCTGACAGAAGACCCTATATGGGTCGCCGCCAAAAGCGCTCTTAAGGTGTGACCTAGGTCGCCCCTTGGTCCAACTTCCTTACGAGCGGGACCAGACTAATTCCGCCTTGATAACATCAAATCTCTGGCGAAAGTCAACTCGCCAATCCTCCCCAATAGGATGGCGAATCCACTAAGGTCGCTCACATCGCGGCGGACACAGAGTTGCTCAAGTCGCAACAAACCCCCACTGCCAGGTTAACACCTAACCTCTGGCGAAAATCAACTCGCCAATCCTCCCTAATAAGATGGTGAGTCCACCAAAGTCGCTCACATCGCGGAAGACAATTCGGCTACGTTAACTATCACCTCTAACCAAATCAGCTTATCAATCTCTCCCAATGGGATGATAAGGCCTCATAGTTGCTCCGATCACAATAAAACTTCATCAGGTTAATGATCACCTCCGATGACCGACACCGTTATTCCTATGAATAACACAGCCTAAGTAATAACCTACCATGCGACGTGTTATTACTTCGGTCAATAGTCACACTCCTACGTCCCTGAACTACTTGACCTATTCCAGATATCCTAACATTCCCTTAGGATAACTGATGGGTAGTAGCCTACTACACGATGGCTCCTACGACAATCGATCGTCATATTCCTACATCCCTGAACGATTCGATTATCGCCTATGTCGTCGCCCTCACAGACGGCGGGAATTATCAAGGGCGGCTCGACAGGCGTCACGCCCGACAATTCCCTCGAACAACTCGCCGAGTGGCAAGTCAAAGTTGGGGTCCTCGGTTGGTCGTATGCACGAGCAACCGTTCCTAGTCTCAGGCTATGTGTTACCCTCTCGGTCCCACTTGAGCTGCAACGTGAAAGTCAGGGTTAACCCGACCCCACGTCGTAATAGCCAATAGCAGAGAAAGGACCTAATGACTAAGCCTAAAATAGGTTAGTCAAGGATTCGCCAGAGATGGCGCGAGCAGCTCAACTCAAGCGCCAAATAGCATAAGTGAGTCCAACCTAAAGACAAAACGCAAGTCGAATGCATACTAACACCAGAAAAAAGAAAAGAAAAAGAAACTGCGCATGCAAGACAGAGGATAAGCAAAGCAAAAGGCCATTACGGGCCAAAATTACATGCGTAAGTTTTTTTGTCATGATGCAGCCAACATCAACCAAGTTACAAAAAAAAGAGAAGCGCTTAACCAAAATAGGCACTAGAGGAGCTTCAGTAGGCTGAAAGCGGCGATCTTGGCCTTCACCGCCGAAAGATCCGCCGTACGCTGGGCCTTCGCCTCCTCCTCTTGCTTCCATCGCAGCTTGGCAAGAGCAGCCTCGCCATCCTCTTCCTCCTGGCAAAGGAGTTGAAGTGCCCGATCCCTCTCTCCGGCAGCTTAGCAGATCTCCCTATTTTCCCGCTCAAGCTCCCGCAGCTTTGCCTCACCGCGAGGGGACCCAGCATCTTCAAAGAAGGCGGCATCCATATAAGCATCCATCCTAGCCAACACCGCCTGGTGCTGTTTGCGCAGACGCTTGAGCTCGGCCTCCTTCACCTGGATCCGTTTCGCCCGCTCCTCACGCTCGAGCATGAAGCACATCGAGAGGGGCGGTGGCGCGTCCGAAGCGTCTTCATGCGCCAGGTCCTCGAGGCGGTACATCCACCCCTCTACGCGACCGAGCTCCTGCTCACATCGCCGTGCGAGCGAGGAACTGCCCACACGGCGGACCGCCCCTAGACCCACCTCCACGAGAGGAAGCACGTCGTAATATCTCCCGACGCCCTCACCGACGACAACGACGGTTCTATGCACCAGACCCTCCAACCGCTGGAGGATCTCGAACACAGGGTGAGATGTGGGGTCCGGTGCGGAAGACCCCTGAGCCGAGCTCACGGGGGAAACCGGCGGCACACCGACATTGATGACGGTGGCAGAGGAGCCAACGCCTTCGGAGGAACTATGGTCGGACACAGAGGCCATGGATTGAGAAGGGTTTCCGCAGCAGTTCTCGTTTGCGAATTGATTCGAAGATGCAAGAACTTTGCTAAAAAGACGGCAGGCCCATCATATATAGTCGAGGAACCAACGACTGAGATTTGTTAGCCCAAACAATCGAATGGCTCAAACGTCCTGCGACGCTTCGAGCTCAACGCTAATAAATAAAGGACATTTTTCTTGGGACCCCAAACCGACCGATCAGATTGAGCGCGAGAAGCGAAGCATCCTGTCACCATTAATGAGCATTAATAGAGCCTTAGCTGGCAAGCATTTGGGCCCGCGGGCAAACGCGTGGCACGAGTTTCGCTCGCATTTGAGTCTTCCACTATAGGACGAATTCACCGTAACGCGAATTTCGCTAGCAGGGTAAATCCGCCAGCAGCCGAGTTTGGACTTCCACGCAAACTCACCCTCCCACGAGTTTCGCTTGCAGCCTAAACTCGCCAGAAGTCAAGTCCAGCCTTCAACGCAAACTCGCCTCTCCCACGAGTTTCGCTTGCAGCCTAAACTCGCCAGAAGTCAAGTCCGGCCTTCAACGCAAACTCGCCTCTCCATGAGTTCCGCTTGCAGCTTAGTCTTGCCAGAAGCCAAGTCTGGTCTTTAACACAAACTCGCCATCCTACGAGTTTTGCTTATAGCGTAAATTCGCCAGCAAGTCGAGTTTGGTCTTCCACGCAAACTCGCCAGCAGTCGAGCTTAGCTTCCAACGTGAATTCGCCAGCATGGGTGTTTCACCTTCATTCGAGCTTCGCTAGCGTTTGGGTATAGCCATCGACACTAACTCGCCATCGCGCGAGGGGCTTCGCCTACGATACGGAATTGTCAGCGGTTTTACAAGCAAAACACTGGACGGCGGCATATTAAAAAGATATGTGCGCAATGAGAAAATACGAACTTCATTAAGTACTTTTAAAACAGTACATTTGAACAAAGTTATGACTCCACAATCAAACGAGTCATAACACGATGTCAAAAGCAAATGAAACTAAATGTCTTAACACAGTTTCAATCAAGAGAACCTAGTCCAACAGACTAAAGGATGTGAGCTCTACCTTAACTTCGGCTACCTTTCTTGCATAGTCCTCCCTAGCCTTGTCTTCAGCCTCCTTCCGAGCCCGGTCCTCAAAACTTGATCTGGCGGCGGCATCTTCCTGGCGCAAGGCTTCAAGGCTCCGAGCCTCCGCTTCGGCAGTCTTGCCAACCTTAACACTCTTGGACTGGAATTCCTTCAGAGCCGCCTCCGCCTGATCTAGCTCGGATTTTAAGTGGAGTATGGTAGAAGTGAGTTCGCTTACGCGCTTTTCCAGTGAACGCTGTTGACTCACCCAGAAGACGACGGTGGATTCCAGATCCGCTATTTCTCTAGAGCGGACCTCCTGCTCCCAGACCTCACGACGTCGAATTTGGGACAGGAAGGACTCCACGTCGACTTCTGGACCTTCCTGCATCAAGATTTCTAGTCTCATCAAGCGTGACTCCAAGAGGCGGAGCTTCTGCATATAACGTGTAGCAAGCCGATTTTCACCCAGTCGCCTAAAGTCAGCCATGCGGTCCAGGAGAGACTTCCTGAAACCGTCGTAGTTCCCCATGCCGAGGCTGACAAGAGAAATCACCTGCTTCACAGCATTCTCGAACTCCTCGATGCGAGCCTGCAAAGACAATGGACCCGAGGAAACAGGCTCCTGACCTGGAGCAAGTGCTGCGATAGGTGGAACCTCGAGACAAGGTTTGGCTCCAGGTTGAGCAGCAGGGCTTGGGGTAGGGGAAGTTGTGGTATCCTCAGATTCGTCATCGGAAATTAGAATGGGCTCAGCCACGTGTTCTTCGGAAGGTGGCACCTCTTCGTGGGCTGTGAAACATAACGACAGTACAGAAAGGGGTCAGACGAGAAATACCTGCCCAACTCACACCCGAATGGAGATTAAGGTAAAAAGATACCTTCGGCGGCGGCAGCCTCTGCGGCACCCGAAGAGGACGCCTCCTTCCTCTTCTTTGAAGCGACCCTTTACACCTTCGGCGCCATCCTGAGAATGCAAAGGATACTTGGACTGCCTCTGAAGAAAACGACAAGGAAACTGCGGCCTCTTAACAAAGGGAAGGGGTACTAAATACTCTGAGTCTAAGCGGTTATCCACGGCTCGATTAGACCTTTCAGGCCCAAACAATTAGGGGTAAGGCCGACCAACTCGGATCTCGTATGAGCGGCCAGGATTCGACGGTTTCTGGGCACGATCCCCAGCCAACGGCCCGAATCAGGCGTGGAGGACGAAGAGACCCACTGCACCGCATTTAATGCAAAGCGACGTGCCCACGTCTCCGTAACTGACGTGCACGTGGGCTAACACATGACCCGCTAAAAGCGGAGCCCGCCCACAGCTGAATTCGTCGTTATAACTCCCACAAATTTGCCTGCGGATAAAATCCGTCTGTAGGCGAGACGAGCTTATAGATAAAATCCACCGACAAGAGTTTCTTGCGGCCAAACGCCGACTAGCGCATGTTAAAAAAAATGGAGTACGCACACAAGTGATAATAGCCAGAAACAAAAGGATAGTTTCATTCATAAAAAGAGAATCCTATTACAATAAGGAATCAGAGGCAAGTTACAAAGCTCTCAACCGTAGTTCCGCCTCACGAATCTCCCCAGCATGGCGAAGCTCGAGCCTCCTCAGGATCTCCCGACGAAGATCTTCCTCAGTACGTGAGACCAAGTCTTGGACGATATCTTTGACCTCTTTGAGGGCTCGATCCTTTTCCTTAACGGAATCAGCCACCAATTGCCGGCGAGATTCAATACCCTCCAATTCCTTTGCCACCTGCTCATGAGCCTTCTCTTGAATAGCTAATGAGGCCTTCGCATCAGCTATAACTTGCTTCAGCTTCTCTATCTCGGAGGACAGGCGAGAGAGGCGGTTATCAGCCTTCTGTTGCTCGTGGGCCACTCGTTCATCCTCAGCTTTGGCCTGCTCTAACTCTGCTGACAACCTTGTCTCCAGTGACATGGTCTCATTTAGACGGCGATCGCGCTCTTCCATTGCTGCTCGAACTTCGCCGGATGCGAGATCAACAATTGCGGAACTCTTTGCGCGAAGGGCAAGCAACCGCTGAACAGCCTCCTCCACTTCTTTCAAACGCTAAAAGTACGGCTTCGCCATGGTGGCACCAAGCTTCTTAATTAAGAAGAACATGTCGTGTTCGAGGTCCTCCTTGAATTCCTCGAAGGGACAACTCTCCTCTAAGGCAAGCTTGACGCAGTCAGCTAAAGTGTCTTAGAAGTTAATCAGGGCTCGTGCCACCTTCCTTTTCCGCGAACGTTCCAAGGAAGAGAGGGCAGCCTCCTCTATCGAGGATGAAGTTATGATTGAAATGCCGGTAGTCATAACCGTAGAAGCAGTGATTGGCGCTGCCAAAGCCGGTGTGACCGCCGACGCCATCAGAGTAGCTGCTGTGGCATCAATAGCCACCACGGACGAGGAAGTGGTCGCTAACCAAGTAGGGGTCCCCCTTCAGACTAGAGACTCTTGCGCTGAGGGTCCACCCCCAATTAGTGCTTCCTCGAGGGTGGAGGTTTCCCCTTGTTGGCCTGACACGTCCGCATAAGCCGACACCTCCTCCTCACTCGACAGCGCCTCATGAATCGAGACGTAGTCATCCGCCTCTGATTCATCCATATCTCTGGTCAACTGATCCGCCCAAGAGGGGGGATCTTCTTTGCCAGCAGCTTCATGAGAGGGGTCAACTGCAAATGCAAGGAGAATATTAACAAACACCCCCTGGCACAGAAGGATCAACAACCCTAAGGCTTACGCTTACCTGAACCGCTGAGTTCTCCTTTGTCTCCAGTTCCCTCCTCTTCATCAAAAGGAATGAAGACCACTCTCTTAACCGCACCTGCACAGATTCGACACAAACATTAGAGGATGCGGATCCGACCTCATGCACGAAAGTGCCACACTAAAAATTACCTCCTGGTGCAGACGTAGGAGTCGTCGAAACACCCGCCTGTGGCCTCACATCGGGCTGCAGAGAGGTATCCTCTGGGGTCGCCAGAACTGTCTCCGACACGATAGGAGGAGTAGTCTCGACCATCCCCTCACGACAGGCTTTTTTGGCCGTTTCTGCTCCGGAGCTTTCCGCCGCCGTCTCCTGCTGCCGCTTAGAGAGCAGCGAACTGCTCGGAGATAGGAGGGGCATCCCCATCCGCCTAGCGAACTGCTCCAGACGCTCGCCCACCCGGGTTAACTCGACAGGCTTCCTCCGCTCACTTTGGGGATCCAACGGAAGACTAGGAGAATGAGCTCGCATCTCGGGCGCCTCAGATTCATCCATACCCATATCGGAACCCTCGGGGTCTTTAGCAGGATCCTCCGAGAACCACTCTTTGGCGGTTTGACGCCCCCTCCGCCTCGACGGACGAGACGCTCCCTGGGGACGACGTTCATATTCCGTCAAACAGGAACTCTGAAAACGAAAGCCGTCAGGATTGGTGCTGGTGCCCCGATACCACCGGCAATACAAGAGCGTGTGGTGCAGATCACGGTCCTTCGCCGGTAGCTCAAAGCAGGCATGAGTCCTGTCAGCATGAGTCTAGAACCATACCCGAGCTCCATCCACTAGCCCTTCTTCGAAGTGCAAGTGGGGATTGATGTTTCCCACATACAACTGGTCATACCCGAACTGGCGGACAAACCTGCAGGGGATGTACGGCTCAAGGTAGCACGTAGAACCGGTTCACAAAATGTGATACCCCGGTCGAATGTTCACTAACCATCGAAAAGCGCCGCAAGAAAGAACGGTGTGATGGTCCGCCGTCGGCACATCCCTAAGAGACTCCCCGTATCCTCCTCCGCTAAAGTAGGGGAAGAACCAACGAAAATTGTAATAGCCAAAATGGGAGAACGTCTTCCGCGCGTCGGGGATATCCCTGCACTTCCAAGAGCACCTCTCCAGACGTCGGACGAACGGGACGAACCCTTCTCCTTGAAGAGTTGCAGGAGCGCTCATCAGACACTCACAGTGGTAGACGAACCACACCATCAAGTAAGTGTACGGCAGCCCCACTCTAGGGTTAGGGGTTCTGATGATCTCCCCTTCCCCCTCATCAACAATCGACACATGGTAGAATTGGACCGTCAATGTACGGAGCCCCCGGTGGATACATGCCACCATCGCCGACACCAAGGAGCAGGATTTCCCGTGGGCTAAGCAGACCACAGGATACACGACCTCCACCGAAAGCGCCTCGAAAGAGTGAGTGGGGACTACGCACCTTTTTAACCACAACATAAGGAACCCCGCGAGCAAGGCTTTCGCGGATATAGGGAACTTGGCCTGATGGTGAAATGAGTGAAAGACCGTGCCGGACCTAAATCCACCCTCATCATGCTCAAGGGTCATGGTGCTTCCCCCTTCGGCTGTCCTCCTCTCCACTTCGGACTGGTCACACTCGCCCAACGAAAGAGCCGGCTTCCCTTTGACATCATTCTCCGGGAACAGGTAATCAGCCCAGTTCTTATGGCTGATCCCTGGAGCCCTCTTCTTCTTCCCCTTGTGATCCACCGACCCTAAGGTGTTAAGGTAGATGTGGTAATGACAGAGCAACTCCCACAGAGTCTCAACCACCAAAGGGGAACGGTCTGAAAGCTGGTCAATCTCATCTTGTCCTGGGACGTACTCCTCACAGGGAAGTCTCCCATAGGCAGCCCTGACACGTCGTACATCTCGTGGAGGGTTATGCCAAGTTCACCGTTGGGGGTGAAGAATGTGCCACTTTCCACACAATACAGTTCCAGGATGCCGTAGAACTGAGAAGCGTTAATCCTCAAACCATGCCGAGTGGCTTGAATAGCCACATACTGCTCCGAATTCTTGAGATCAGAATTCTCAGCCAGGACGTAGTCGGTGATCTTAGACCACTAAGTGTCGCTACCAGGCTCTGAATATACCCACCCCGGGGCTCTGAAGTCCTTTGGGGGAAATCTCCAACCAGCTTGGAAGAAACGGTGACGGAAAGTCTCCGTGAGCGCTGTTGTCTCCCCGGCAGGTAGCTCATTAAATGGTAGGCTAGGGCGCAGACCCGTCATGCGCTTGCAAGAGCTCTCCACCCCGTACCCAGCCTAGAGCCTGTAAAGATGCCACAAGTGACCCCGTCCTGAGTTGGGGTCAAATCCCAGTTCATCGCTCTGGGGACCACGAAAGACCGTAGCTCAATGATCGAGAACCCTCTCGGCATGCTGGGAAGGTAATAGTGAGTCCCTTCCACTACGCGGAGCCACCTGCTCTCCTTGATCAACAGAATGGAAGGATCAGTCATAGCGTCACCGAACAAAAACCGAGGCTTTGGTAGCTCCGTCCCAGCGTCGTCTGTCAGCATCGCATCGGTCGTCAGCTCACGTAATGTCAGGTGATGACCGTCCGTAACCCTCTTTATCAGGCCGTGTGGCTTATCAGCGACGAACGAGGGCACCGGATCCAGAGATGGAAATCAAGGAGGCACCGTATAGCCCGTGCCCCCGGCGAGGCCGATGGCCACGCCCTTCGGAAGAGCCTCGTCAGAAAAGGTCGCTGCAAGAAAGAACCAAAGAATCAGGACAAAATCCGCCATAGGGACAAATTCGCCTAACAAGGACAAGATATGTTTATGCGGACTGCATTCGCCCTTATCAGATAGAAGTCGAACTCGCCAGACAAGAAAATGAGTTCGCCTTCACCCAACAATAGCCAATTTCGCCTGTAAAGGCGGAAGTCACCTTCTACAAATAGATGTAAAAATCCCCCTAAAAGGGGCGATTTTTACCAGGGAAAATGCCAAAGGGCGACTGGTTCTACCAGGGGAGACGAGTGATGCTCATTCCCCCAACCCAACGTCTATAATCGACGCAAGGTCATCAGAAGAACCCCTTGACTTACCCAAGCGCGGCTCCGGCACGCTGGCGGGCGCACCGGCGGAGAGACGGTCTGAATAGCGTCCAGGGCCTTTTCCCTTCGCAACACACTTCTTAGATTTCGGCGCCATTGAAGGATAAAGCGGGAACTCTCTCTTTAGAAATTTTTCAAGATTCCTGAGCACGGTAGCTCTCAAAGGAAGAAAATAGATTATTTAAAGGCAGAGTCACTTACGTGGCCACGATCGCCCTCAAAATGCAAAACCCTAACGGACAAGAGATGTGGCCACGATTGAAATTTACGGCCCAGATCGCCCACAGTATGTCGAAGGAACCATGGAAATGAGAAATAGGCTGGTCGTAACCCAAAACCCGAACCGAAATCGACAGTTATATCCGGCGGTTGAGTTCGAAAACCACAGCCACGATTCGAACGAGGCACATGAAGCTGACGTCAAATTGTCAAATCGCAATGAACGCGACACGACGGAACCACGCCGCCTTAGCTGGAAGAGCACGAAGCCCCACCAACGGACACGTGGTTTCACCCCAAAGGAAAGGTCTCATCGGCAAAAACTCAAATAAAATCCGCAAGTCGAGTGAAGTTTCGCCTTCGAAGCCTAACTTCGCCTGAATGGCTCATTCGCCTTTGGAAACAGGCGACTTGCTCAAAGCTTTGAAACCAACGAGGTCACCTCGTTTAAACCCGCGCCCCAGGCGGCTAAGGGTCAGAGCGGAAATCTTAGCATTAAGCCTAAGAGAAATTACTCGACAACTCATCATACTGAGGGGAATAAGTATGGCTAGCCCGATTCAAATGGTAATCGGTAGAGGCAGATCAAACCCGTTGATAGCTGAGGGTTTGCTAAACATCCTAAAGGAAACCAAATGCACTTGGTCAGCCCAGAACTTCTTTGTTCAAAGTATTCCAGACCACACGTAAGCCGGTTTAGGTCTGAAAACTTTGAAGAGGGTCTTGTAGACGGTAAAAACTACCGCTGCGAACTGGCGCATGAGTTCGCCCATGAATCAGAACTACCCACTTGGGTGAAGGGCGGACCGTGGCCACGGGATGGGCTCGCTGACGCATGGGGCCCACATTTGCCCTCATGCACCAAGTCACATAGATTCGTCGAAAGGTGAATTCGCCCTCATAAGCCGAAGTTATCCGGATTCACCTGCATGGGTCCAAATTCGCCCACACGGGTCGAGGGCCAAATTCGCGGGGACAAGCCTTCCCTACTTCCCGTGATGTAAGGGGAGGGGGCACAGTGCTCCAGGCCCGTCAGATGGATGCCCATGGTACAAGAGAGCAGACAGGCGCCAGAGCAGCCTGCACGCTCATAAATGCGGTTCACCTAGCCCGTTAGAGTCAAGAGCTGAATCCGCCGGCATTCGGCAAGCTGTCCAAACCCACTCGAGTACTTGGCACCCATTCTCCCACTTCTGTTGATGCGAAGGGAGGGGGCACAATGCTCCAGGCCCGTCAGATGGCCGCCCATGATACAAGTGAACGGACAGGCGCCAGAGCAGTCTGCACACTCATAAATGCAGCTCACCTCCCTTGTCCAAGCCAAGGGCGGGAGTCGCCGACGCTCGGTGAGTTAGCCAGATCCACTCGAGTATCTGGCAGCCGCTGTCACACATACGAGGAGGGGCCTTCCCACTCCTACGTGACGTGATGTAAAACACAGCTCCTCGAATGACCGCTCATGGTACAGGGGAACAGCAGGATATCTCTGAATAAAGTATGGTCACATCCCATAATTTAAGGAGCAACCCAGCCGTCTCTTCCCCATTTAAGAGCCTCTTCCAGCGACCTTTAAAAAAGGGGTCAAAAACCTTTCAAAGAGGTGGAAAAACTTCGGAAAAGGATCGACAATAAGCTCTCTGCATAATTCTTGCACTGCAGCGCCATCTCCTAGTTCTGAGTCCTGATCGCCGGCGAACTAGAAGATTCGAATTCCATCGACCCGAGCTTCTACTGCGTACTGAAGCTCTCCAACAATCTCGATCAAACCATCCAAAGGAAGCAGACTCGGCACGAGCACCGAGCGAAGCATCCTGTAGCTACCGAAAGTCCCCACGTTAAACAAGGAGGGCATTCCCTCCGATTCTGTTGTAATTTCGATTAATTAGTTTGTAATAAGCCATTCTTATCAATACAAACGAAGTTCCCTATTTTCGAGGGATCAGAAATTTACACCTACAAAGTGGCCATATTTATATGAGATGAGGAGATAGGACAACTGGTATCGACTTTATTTATTGCCTTTGTCTTAGGAGTATTTACATGTTATTGTGATGTAATTAAGACTCGTTGGATATTTGTGTAATATATAGCTCACATAAATGTAAGTAACAGTTTCTCATAATCAGGGCATATGAAAGAAGTTCATGTAAACAGAGAATAACATTGAAGTCTAATCATAACGATAATTAGAGATCTTATGTTTCTCATAAAAGTATGATACGAAACACGTTATAAATATAAGGAAGGAAGTGACAAAGCTTTTAATTACGCAAATAGAATCCTTACAATCACTCAATTTCTCATAAATCTGAACTTCGAACAACTATTCGTAGTTGGCTTTCACAACAGATCTTTTTTGAACTTTTACAAACCAAGCTATTCCATTCATATTATCAGCTTAGGCACTACGGATGTTTGGTGATAAGGACAAGATTGCAGTGCGTCTACATTGTCGCTTAAAATCCCAGTTGAAGTTAATAAGTCTCATTTCGCGAACAACATCATCAAAAGTAGACTTATTAAGTAATCTATACTTAATAAAGCCAAACTCATCCGGCAAGGAATTGATCAGTCCATCTATTTTTTCTTTTTCACTCAATGCAGGCTCCTTTTGAACTTCCATATTAAATAATATATTTCACATATTTGAAATGTGTTCATCTATTGTCTCATTTCTTTTGAACTTATGTGTTATATACTCTAGCTTGGAAGGTTTGCGATAGGAGAATGCGAGCCTAATTTGATGACCATCCCTTCCCTAGAATGATAATGTTCTTTTTCTTACTGTTCGTTTCACAATCGCCATCACTAAAAAAATAAAAAAAATGTATGTTAGTATTTGTGATTAGAATCCTAGATGGGGAAGGGATGGCTCCAAGTTTCTACATAGTGAAATGCATAAATTGATGTAGCAAAAGAATAAAAAAAAGAATACAGTGTAAAAACTAAGACAACGTATGATCAATAATCTTCTCAGTGAATTTGAGTATTTAAGATAATTACTTTTCTAATTAATCTATGGTTAAGTTTTTCATCAAGAAATAAAACCATATTTCAATTAATTAATTAATTAAATTTATTTCAATTAATTAATTGCAAAGTCTTCTAATGGTTAGGCAACACAAAAGGAATTTTGGTATTCTCAAGCAGGTCATAGGTCTTATATTTGTACTTGGTTCATTTTCCTAAGCCTGTTTTGATATCTCAAACACTCATGTTCTTCAGCAGCTCTGTGCTAGTGACTAAAATGGAAAGGGTACCTTTGCCAAGAATTAAACCCCCAACATTTCTCTTCGATAAAGAAAACACTCTAGGAACATCCAGTATAACAAAATGTAATAAATTAACCACACCCCAGGACATCTTGACCGATGAAAATGCTTGTAGGGGACTCACATCTGTGGACAATATAGCATGTAATGCTGCAACTGTTCCTTTTCCCTAGCACAATATTAAACTGTTAATGAAAACTCACCTGGTACAACAGCTGAATGTAAACCCTCATCACCATTCATCTCTAATGAAAACTCACCTGGTATAACCACTACCAATATTGGACCTTGGAAACTGTTCATCAATCTTTATGCACTTTTACAATATAAACGAACTTCACATCACAATTGTAGACATGATTTTAGATCATATTTACAGCATTGATTTTAGGAATCCACAAAGCTAGAAATCTGACAATCAAATAAAAAATGCCAAGGCAACAGTAGAAAAGGCAACTTCATATTACAAAAACTGAACGCAATCCAGTAACACATTTAACAAAATTCCTAGAAAAAGCAAGGTGTTTCCTTACATAATAGAACCCCAGTATGGTGGACACCCTATCCATTCATAGATTATTTTCTTTTTGTTTTTTTAATTTTAATTCTGGTGGAGGTGTTGGTTTATTTTACTACATGGATTTTTGTTTTTTTATTTTTTTCCCTTTGGTTGAGTAAGTGCAATCAGTATGAAGTTAAAAAGAACAATGCTAAAATAGATTAGCTTGCAGATTCAAGCAGTACCCTATAGTAACCTCTAAAAAAAGTTTGCAGATTCAAGCAGTACCCTATAGTAACCTCTAAAAAAAGTTTGCAGATTCAAGCAGTACCCTATAGCAACAGTGTTTTCCTGGTGCGGGTGTGAGTGAAATTAGAAACCCATGGAAGAGATAAAGAATGAGCAAGAACAAACTGCAGTTTGTACATTATTTACAAACTGCAGTGTGTATGTTATTTACGTCAAGCAATCACATTAAATACACACAAGAGTCTGCATTACCATACATTCACAAGGTAGATGTTTGGACAGCTCCTCTTCTTAGTCTTCATATTTTCGTTCACTCCAGTAACAACTTGCGCTAGTGACTCAAAAGAAAAGGATAATAGAATGTGGTTTTGTAGAAAAGAAACAGAAGTGCAATTATCATTCCAGGAGAATTAGCAACTATTTTTACTGCATTTCTGCTATTAGATAATTTATGGATCATACAGGCCTTACATTGTTCCCCCATGAAGAAGCAGGGATTTTCTCTGGTGGATTAGGATCTTTTATTAGTTAGATGGATGCATTCAACTGCAGTTGAATCTGTAAGTATGTTTGATTGTCTATCTTTTCTGTTTATTTTTTCCAAACCTGTACCATTTTCTGCAAAAAGTCAGATAAATCTACAGATATGAGATTTAATCTTCTTAGTGGATTGATTTCCTATGTACTCATCAAATGCTTTGTCTAAAAAATCTGATGAATCCAAAGAATTCAGGATAGGCATGTTAATAAGATTGCAAGGTAAGGAAACAGAAGTTACTAATTGATTCATAACTAACTCTGACATTCCTAAATTGACTTAACAATATGAATGGAATCAAGAAGCTTACATCTTTGGTAGTGTTTTCCTGGTGCGGGTGTGAGTGAAATGGGAAACCCATGGAAGAGATAAAGAATGAGCAAGAACAAATTGCAGTTTGTACATTATTTACAAACTGCAGTGTGTATGTTATTTACGTCAAGCAATCACATTAAATACACACAAGAGTCTGCATTATCATACATTCACAAGGTCAGATGTTTGGACAGCTCCTCTTCTTAGTCTTCATATTTTCGTTCACTCCAGTAACAACTTGCGCTAGTGACTCAAAAGAAAAGGATAATAGATTGTGGTTTTGTAGAAAAGAAACAAAAATGCAATTATCATTCCAGGAGAATTAGCAACTATTTTTACTACATTTCTGATATTAGATAATTTATGGATCATACAGGCCTTACATTGTTCCCCTATGAAGAAGCAGGGATTTTCTCTGGTGGATTAGGATATTTTATTAGTTAGATGGATGCATTCAACTACAGTTGAATCTGTAAGTATGTTTGATTGTCTATCTTTTTTGTTTATTTTTTTCCAAACATGTACCATTTTTTGCAAAAAGTCAGATAAATCTACAGATATGAGATGTAATCTTCTTAGTGGATTGATTTCCTATGTACTCATCAAATGCTTTGTCTAAAGAATCTGATGAATCCAAAGAATTCAGGATAGGCCTGTTAATAAGATTGCAAGGTAAGGAAACAGATTGCACTATATAAGCAATTAAGTCTCTCACAACAAAAAAACAAAGACAAAACGTTGCACAACTACGCATGAAAAAAAAAGCTGAATGAAATACAAGGAGCCTGTAGAGGATTATAAAATCCAGCTAGCTAGATAATCTTGGTGTAGTTCCTTTAAGTTGGCACACATTAGCAAAGCAGACATATAATTTAAATAACCATTTTAAAGTAATTCATGTGAGTAAATTTGTCTACCTCAGGGGACATAATTTAAAATTTTAATAAAACCTTTATTTTAGGATAGCAAGCACAAATTTAATTAACTTACTTCTTTTTTTTACCATGTCTTTAGTGAGACTTAATTTAAAATTTTAATAAAATATTTATGTTAGGATAGCAAGCACAAATTTAAATAACTTACTTCTTATAAACTACTACCATGTCTTTAGTGATTTTAAATAATTCCCCCAGCAAATAGCAGTTTGTCAAAAGCTAAATAACAGTGAGTACCAATCAAATAAATCAAAGCAATTATGAATCAA
>BQKN01066853.1:471069-486738 GCA_022839385.1 Asparagus kiusianus
TGGTTTGATAGTTTTCAAGTTTTAATATGAAACAATCGAATATAATTAGAAAACATATTTTTGTTTCATACTTACATGCATATATATGTTTTCATCTATATTAATTTTATTTAGTTCAATAAAATCATATTTACTTTTGAAATGTTTATGCAATTTTGTGAAAATATTATTTTCTTGGTTTATGGACTTAATAACAATCATATACATCTTTTATTAAGTCTATATAATCATTTTGTATTGTTTCAAAACATGGTTAAGCTAAAATGTCAAAACTCATATGTTCACATTTCTATGTTTTGGACCTCCTTGCAAAATGATGATATTTTACATTTGAGAAGTCCTTTTTGAAAACCAGTTTTTGTAACATGTTTATTATCATGTTTACAATCATTTCCCAAAGTTTTATATTTTTTTGATTTTATTTGCTATTTTTAAAAGAGGTTTGAAAATCAGATTTATGTTTAAAACAGACAGTGTGCATATCTTTAGTCGACTCATGAACAATGTTGAGTCGACTCATAAACTGTTGTGTAGTTTTTATTTTGTTTCTGACGAGTCGACTCATAACATCATGAGTCGACCCATCAGGTTGAGTCGACTCATGACTGTCATAAGTCGACTCACATACTGTGCTGGAAAATGTGTTTTGTTTCTGCTGAGTTGACCCATGACCTCATGAGTCGACCCATGCATAATGAGTTGACTCATGAATTTTATGAGTCGACCCATAAGTTGTTTTTTAGTCTGTAACGACTAGTTATGAGTCGACTCATGAACAGTGATGAGTCGACCCATAACACTGTAACGGTTATATTTGTACAAAATCAGATTTCTGATTGTTGGGCTTTTTAGTCTTTTCCTTTGGGGTTTTTGGCTGAGGTTTTGGGTGGCTATATAAACCCCATTTGCTCTCATTTTTCAGTTTAACTAAGAGAATGTTTTAAGAAAGTTTAACAAGGGTTTAAAGTTTGTTTAAGTTTGTTTAAAGTGTGTTTATAAGCTTTTAAGCATTTGAGTGTTTTCGGTTTTGTGAATTAATTCCACAAGAGCTTGAGGAGATCATCTATTAAAGTTTGAGCTTTCAACTATTCTCCCTCCACCTCTTGTTATTTATTGAGAAGTTTTCTAAACTCAAACTCTAGCTTTGCATTTATATACTTGTTTGAGCATCATTGTTCTTAAGCTAGATTTTATATTTGAGTTTAGTTTTGATTTATTGAATCTCATTGTTACACACACCCACTTGAGCTTATTGTATTTGCATTCATAATATATTTGGGGTTGTGAGAGATAGTAACATTGAGTTGTGCCTAATTGAGTTCTCACCTTGTTTAGAGAACAATCACTTTGTTATTGTGCTTAATTGTGAAGATTACTTGTAATACACTTGAACATCGAGAGGAGTGTGTGGTGAGGACGGAGTCGATACCGAGAGGAGTGGCGTCGATGGCCTTGTGAGAGGTGATAATTCCGAACACTTGAGGGAGTTGATACGTGAGGATAAACACTTGAGGTTGTAGCTTGTGTATGTACATTGTGAAGATTTGTAAGAGTTGTCGGTTGACTTGATAACCGAGTGTGTAGAGTTTTCGGTTAGCTAAAAAACCGAGTGTGTAGAGAAGTTCCGGCTTCCAAACCGGGTTGTGTAGTGGATTCTCACCGGGAGTGGGGAGCGGAGACGTAGGACGGAAGGTCCGAACTCCGTGATCATTTTCTTGTGTTTGAGTTTGGCATTGGCATATTTATTCTTGCTTATTGTTATATCGCCATTGTTGCATGATTATTTTGTTTACCCTTGTTCATATTGTATATCCTTGCACATATCTTGTAGCATATCATACTTGCTAGGATATATTTGTTAATTAGTTTTAATTGGCATTTAAATCGGATTAGATTAGCATAAACCATATTCACCCCCCCCCCCTCTAGGGTTCTTTCATAGCGACCTTAGGGTCTAACAGTCCTCTGCACCAAACATCCGTATTGCCCGAGCTGAGAATATGAGTGGAATACCTTGGTTTGGAAGATTTCAAAAGATATCTACTAAGAATGCCAATTATGAATAGTTGTTCGAATATCAATATTTATGACAAATTGAGTGATTGTAAGGAATCTATTTGCATAATTAAAACATTTGTCATTTCCTTCCTTATATTTATAATGTGTTTGTTATTGTAGTTCGCTGAGAAATATGAGGTCTCTATTTATTTTTATGGTTAAACTTGAATGATATTCCCTGTTTATATGATCTTATTTGATATGCCCTGTTTATGAGAAATAGTAGCTTAAATTGTGCGTGAGCAATATATTACACAAATATCCAACGAGTCTTAATTACATTGCACAAAGAGAACAAATCCTAAAAACAAGGTAACAAATAAAGCCGATACCAGTTGTGATATCTCCTCATCTCAACGATTTAGTCAGATTCCAACAGAAAAAGCTTATTCCATCGAGGATGATTTTTTGTTATTAACTGAACGGAAGACACTTGATGAAATTTGAGAGGCACGAGAGGTAATTATTTTGAAGAAGTGACTTTATTGATATTGCACTACTTATTTAAAATGTGGGTTAAATGGCAAACTAGATAACTAACCTGAAGTCAATCGATAATTTTCTACCAAATTATTCATAACTTTATTTTCTTACTATTTAATGATACTCAGGTTTGCACATGTGTGACATTAGCAACTATAGAGAAAATTTAAACAGATTACAATTGGTTTTACAATGCCTGCAAAAATGTCAGAGGAAGGTAAAGGCTGAAAATGGTAAATTTTAGTGTGAGAAGTGCAATGAAAACGCAAGATTTGTTATCCCAATGTATGTGTGAAAGTATGTATGTCATTTTCTTCACAAGTTATATTTCATCATATGCTTCATGTATGGATGTCTGGATCTTCAACATACACTTTACATCGTAGTTCTTATTGGTTTATTTTAATTTTTATGTTTTACCAGGTACAGGGTTTAGGTTTTAGTCATTGACCATACATGTACTGCATCATTTGTTCTGTTTGATCGTGAAGCTAAACAAGTTATTCACAAATTTGCAGTCGAATTGAGGAAACGACTGACAAAAGTAATCACTCTGATTCCTTTCTATAAAAATTAAAAGTTTTATTTCACTAGCTTTGCTTTGCATCTTTATATTGACAAAAGTAATCACTCTGATTCCTTTCTATAAAAATTAAAAGTTTTATTTCACTAGCTTTACTTTGCATCTTTATATTGACAAAAGTAATCACTCTGATTCCTTTCTATAAAAATTAAAAGTTTTATTTCACTAGCTTTACTTTGCTTCTTTATATTGTTGCTACAACATTCACCATTATCACTTTGGATTGCCTATTTCTTTTCACTTTACTATTGATTTCTTGATTCTTCGTATTAATTGTACAACAATCTTTTCTTGTCACCTCAATAATATGCTAATTATTATGTTATACTAAAACACAGGCATCGCTATCGGTCACTTGTGACAATGAAGTTGAAATTTGTTCCTCGGATAACATTACTCCTTGCAAGAGAAATTCGTTAGAATCTGATGTCGATCACTCAGTTTCAGTAGACTTGATCTCTCCGCAAATGTCTATCAACAAAAAGCAAAAACAGATCAAAATTAAAAAAAGGAGGATTAGAATATTCTACAGAGAGTTCAAGCCTCTTTTTGAAAAATCTCAATCTGATTTATGATGTCTGAAACTTATATTTAGTATTCTGGTCTAAAACCTTATTTAGTAAACTTTTGTATATACTACATATTTTTTTGGTGGTTTTGCGTTGAGAAACCTAACTACTTGACATGATTATGATAGATATTTTGTTTATCACTATATTGACCATTATTGTTTTGATTCATAGATATATATACTTGACGGGTATCTCTATGTGCTTAGGTTGTATTATTACTGGTTTATTTTGCATTCTTTTGCTACATCACTTTTTATATATTAGACAAATCCGTGCATCGGACGAGCCTGAAACTAGTATATACTTATATAAGAGAGAGTATACTTATATATACTTATATACTAAGAGGGAGAGAGTGTGTATATATATATATATATATATATATATATATATATATATATATATATAAGAGGGTTCACACTGTATACTTATATATACATATATATACTTATATACTAAGAGAGAGTATAAAAATATATATAAGAGAGAGTATAAAAATATATATAAGAGAGAGTATACACTGTACACATATATAAGAGAGAGCATACTTATACATATATATAATTATATAAGAGATATATACATATATAAGAGAGAATATATTTATATTTATATATACTTATATACTAAGTAGCCCAAAGTATTCATGTCATTCAATATATGTATATGTATAAATATATACACACTGACACACATAAACATATTGTAGGTGTCAAAAATTGCCTATAGGTCCCCGCACACGGCTCGAGACAGAAAGAAGACAATGAACATCGCTATCCGAGTCACAGAATCTTAATCAACAACGACATACACATGAAGTGAGTCGAAGGACCATGTGAAACGATGGAAGTTCGGAATGACGGAAACACGAGCTGATCAGGAACCCCGCATCGCTTGCAAAAGGAGGACCGCCTCTCGTGTATTGTCCACTTCATATATGATTCAATTATGGGAGCTTGTAGATCTTCTCAACGGCTTTTTGATGCATCTTGAATCGCATGATTCCGAGTTCGGACGACGAAGATACGGCGAAAACGGACGGAATGCGCAAGCCTACGTCCCGGGCCTCGGCGAGACACCCAGAGGTGTCTCGGCCAACCCGAGACACCCAAAGGTGTCTCGGCTTGGCCAAGACACTATAAGGTGTCTCGGCCAAGCCGATACACCCAGAGGTGTCTCAGATTGGCCGAGACACCCATTGGTGTCTCGGATTGGCCGAGACATCCATTGGTGTCTCGGCCAAGCTGAGACACCCAAAGGTGTCTCAAAATTTATAGAGTGATTTTGGTTATGATCCGTTTTGAATTTGAAGAAACACAAAACATGAAAGTTGTAGATATCCTCGTTAGCTTTCTAATACATCTTGGATCAGATCATTTGGAGATTATATGAGAAAGATAAAGCTAAAATATCAAATATAGTACAAACTCCGAGACAGTGTTGGTGTCTCGGAGAAGAATGACGATGTTGGCCATGATCCGGTTCGAAGCTGAAGAAACTCAAAACATTAAAGTTGTAGATCTCTTTGTAAGCTTTCCAATTCATCTTAGATCAGGTTATTTGGAGGTCATATGAGAAAGTTAAGGTTAAAATACCCGAGACACTCACTGGTGTCTCGGCCAGACACTCACGAGTGTCTCGGCCAAGCCAAGACACCCACGGGTGTCCGCAACCCCCAGAATGGTGTTTTTGGCTATTTTGAGCCATTTTTTGATGTTAATCACCTGGATTTATTCCAACTGATCCGAATCTATCTAAGAACGTGGTTAAGTGGTTATGATTAAAGATAAGAGTGAATCAACCGTTCTTATCCGAACACAGGGCTCCTGAAGCCTATAAATACAGCCCCAGGGCCTTCATTTTTTAGAGATCTAGAATTCTTGAGCATTGGCGAAGCCCTGCCAGACTGAAGATTGAAGGTGTACAAATTTCAAAGAGGAGGAGGAGAGATCGGATCGAGTTCGTCGGCATAAAGAAGAGGAGCTCGTAAGATCTGCAGTTCTCATGTTCGTCCCTTAAGATTACCCCGTTGTGGTGATATTAAGAAGAGCAATTATCTCGCTGTGACGAGATAAGCGCTATGGTTTCTTGATTCCTTCGCGAATCAACGAAGCTCTACCAAATTTTTCAGCAATCAGATCTGATCGACGGTGGTCCACGGATATCAACATCCCCGTCACAGGCCAAGATCCCACGCAAGCAGAAGACCGATAAACGATCTCTGCGCTGTTTAAAGAGAATTGTACTTTTGTTTTATTTTCATTGTGTAAAGGTCTTATAAAAAGACTAATTTTTGTTTTCGTTGTAAACTTCTGAAGTTTGTAATGAATCCCGCAATGAAACAATCAATTTTCTCCGCAAACAAGCTGGCGACCACAGTGGAAGAGATTAGCTTCGCTGCCGAAGCTGTCATGCCACAGCCGACGATCAAGATTCCGGTGTTCGAAGAGGTCGAATACGAATTCGAATAGCAGAAATTCGAGGAATATATTTCCTCCTCCTCCTCCAGATCTTCTTCTTACAAACGCAGGAAAATCACTGCCGCGAAGAACGTGACTTCAGATCCAAAAACCAGGGCTGATGATCTGAACCCGAATGTAGTGGAAGACACCTCTCCGGCCTCCAAAGAAACCAGATCCGACGTTCATGACAACTCCTCGAAAGTTAAGGAGTTGCCCATTGAAAGTGCACCAGTGTTGACGAAGAGGGCTCGTCAAAGGCGCCGTCAACATCTCACGCGTCAATTTGCCAAGGCTTTGAAGCCTGTTGACGGGATCTGCTATGAAGCGGATCTGAAACTCAGAAGGCACAAAGTGTTCCAGCAACAAGCTTTGGGAACCTTCTCCCAACCACCTACTAATGAATGGGTTTGTGTCAAACGAACCCATTCAACTATTGAAGAGCGTATCCATAAGCGCCGCGCACTTCTAGCGCAGACGAGGATCCTTGTACGGAAGGCACAGGAGTTGCAGAAGGAAAAGGTGGCCAAAAAGCCACCAAAATCTAAGCAAGTTTGGATGCCAAAGGCCAAATCAGCGCCTAAGGCAAAAGCATCCGAGGCTCTTCTCCGGCCTTCGTCAGCTCCAAATCCCGCTCCTGTTGCTCCCGCACCTCCAGTGAAGCCCTATGACAGCGTGAATCTCTCCAAACCTAGAATCCCTCTGAAGGATCGCCTTGGTTCTCTATCTATATCCAGACTGGGGGTCGTACGCAACCTCTTAACAAGTTGATTTCGACAATAGCCCACTTGAGGGTGTGTGCAGAAAACCAGGCGCCCGTTAAGATTTCACCCTCACAAATGTGTGATTCCAAATATGTGACTCTTGTAGACGCCAACAAGGCAATGTTTACTCAGAGGAAAACGCGTTAAACAAAAGAATGCGTTATACCTGAGAATTCATGTAAACAGCTGATAGGTTGCTCTGATCGTAACGTCGATGAGTTGTACTATCGGGCTGGGGGTACGGATAAATCTCAAAAGAGAAGTACCCGGAAAGCGGACTCTCACTGTCCGTGTACCAAAATTATCAGGGTAGTATTATCAGCGTGTAGCTGCCCCAAGACCACTCCACAGAGGGTCTCAGTATTTGAAAGGATCTTCACCAGAACGTCCAGGACCAAGCCAAGGCATTTCTATAGAAAAAGACCAGTTGCGCAAGATGACGAACTTCCAGAAGTCACAGTTAATATGGTTGATAAGGGGAAGTCAACGCGAAGCTTCAGTCCTCGTTATTTTTCGGACGTATCCCAACGTATAACTCGGTTACGGTCGGGAACCGTTAGACAAAGGGACTATCAGAGGATGAATCAAGGATTATCCTCAGATGATGAAGCGTCAGATGCCAACTCTACAGTCGCTTCTGACAAAACGGTATCCAGCCCAGGTCAATCCCGCGAAGTGTTGATGATTAGCACAGAGGAGGTCACCAAAATGGTTGAGGATGCCTTGGCCAAGCAAAAAGAGAACTTCAAGTTTGAAATGAAAATGGCCATGATGTGAATGAGGGAAGAGCATGATCAAAAAATTCGGGTTCTGTCCAATCAATTCAGTGAATCCAGCCGTCACAACCTTACTAACCAAGCAGGTAATGATTCAGAGGTGGATGAACGTCTCAATGCTGAGAGCCCTCCCTTTGACCAGAACACTAGGGGTGGTCCCATCAAAGACAACAATACTGGGGGTGGTCCCACCGAAGATGACAATACTAGGAGTGGCCCCGTTATTCCTCTCAGGAATCGTCCAAGATCTGATACAGACGAGGACGAGAAAATAAAGAACCTCGAGAGAAAAATTAACGCGCTGATGTCTGCTCAGGGGATAAAAAGGACCGGTATTCTGTCTCCCTACCCAAGAAAGTAGGATTCGATCCCGTATCCGGCAAAGTTCAACCTAATCAACTTCACGTCATTCGACGGGAAGGGCTCGCCCACTCAGCATCTGATCTACTTCAAGTCCCAATTAGGTATGATCTCCTACAATGAAACCTTGATGGTTCGGTCATTCGTTGGTACCCTTCGCGGGCCTGCCTTCGATTGGTACCGTCATCTCAAACCTGGAAGCATCAACAGCTGGGAGGACCTGGAGAGCATGTTCCTCGCTCATTTCTTTGATGATGATGCCGAGGTGTCAATCACGACACTCTTCAACGAGAAACAGAAAGACAGAGAGTCAGCGGGTATCTTCATCAAACGCTTCCGCAATCAGTCAATGAACTGCAAGGATCCCGTCACGGAGGAATTTGTCTTGCAGACTTGTCATAACAACTTGTCCATTAACATCTTGGACGTTATGGGAGTAGAGCCGCTCAATACCTGGAAAGAGTTGAAGGTGCACGGAGAGCAGGCTGAACGCTTCCTCAGAAGGAGGAAGGTCGAAAGAAACCAACCGATGGCTAACCTTCTGAATCCGAGTCTCGTTTCCCATGATGAAAGGAATGCACCTACAACAGTTGTTAACGTTAATCAGATGTCGCAACAGCAGCCCCGAAGACAACAGAAGACTTCGGATCCAAGGTTCTAAAAAGATTACTCATTCAAGGACGAATACGTTCCAGCCATCTTCGAGACCCTTCTTGAAAACAACAAGATCAAGCTGCCGCCGATCACGAATCAGGAGGAAGCTGACAATACTACAGATTCGAAGTACTGCGCGTACCACAGGAGGATCCTTCATCCTACCAAGGTTTATTTTACTTTAAAGAATAGCATCAAACCTTGGTTGAAGCCGGCGTCATAACGCTAGGATAAACAAAATGAGAACGGCAAGACTCCGATAAGTATAAGAGTATAAACTGCTCCTTCCGATATTCCAATAGGTATATGAGTCTAAACTGTTTCCTACCGTTGATGGGAAGTTCCTGGAGAATTTTATACGTAATATTCTTAAGGATAACCCGATCATGCAACCAAATGCAATGATAAACCCAGTTTCATGAAGAAGCTGGGGGTGGATGATTCATGTAACGGGAAGTTCTCGAAAGAATACTATATGTAATTTTCTTAGGGATAACCCGATCATTACAAACAAAGTGATAAATACTAAACCCCCACTGTGATTTCCGAATACTCTTTTGCTGAGACGAGATTCGATCACTTCGTTGGATCAATCTTCCCTCACAAAATTCCCATTGGTGTTTGACAACTCACAGTCTTCCACCACAAAATCACCCACCGATCAGACTAATTGACGTTGGGACCACCAAAATTCCTTTCGGTTGAATCCACTCAGACTCCCGTTACGTCTGTGCACTCAACACTCTCATTGTTAGAGTCTGGACATAATGCTTAGTATTTTAATATCCTGACTATTGACAATTGTTAAACCCCTCCGTGTTAAGTATTTATCACTTAACACCAAGAACCCCCTCTGAGTGACTTGTACAAGTTAATACTCCCATTGTAATTTGTACTCCCACTCCCACTTGGTCAAACCTTCCTATAGTTAGGACCACAATCAAAATCCCCTCTTGATTCCTCCAATGAACGAGAGGTCCACTTACAAATCGAGTGATCAAACTTTCCTACAGTTAGGGACAACTCAAACTCCCGCTTGGTCAAACATTCCTACAGGTAGGGCCAGAACCACAATTCACTCTCGATAAACGAGGAATTCACCTTTAGTTCGATAATCAAACCTTCTGATAGTTAGGATTATCCGAATCTTTCCGATTCTTGGAGTGGAGATCCCACTCCTAGTTTCACTTTTCCTGATTCTTAGGGTGGAGATCGTACTTCGAGTTTCCTTAGAAACTAGAGATAGAATATAAAATTCTTCCTCTCCCATTTTGGGTTCGTCTTTGCCCCAAGAGAAGACATCACCCTCCAACTCCAAAATCTGTGCGTCACACGCACGGGGAATTTTATCTCGAATCCTAAGTAGGGATAAGTCAACGACTAACACACGTTGCCGGTTTAGTCTTTCACCGATTGAAGAAGACACCAGAATTCCAGTCTAGAGACTTTGATCCTGAAGCCTAAGAAGGGATAAATCAGTGCCTAACACGCGTTGCCGGTTAGTCTTTGACCGTAAGAGAGACAAAAGCCCACATGTTCGACATTGTGGTAGGTTATTATTCATAACACCAAAATCCGTGCTTCACACGCATGGGAAATTTTATCCCGAAACCTAAGCAGGGATAAACCAACGCCTAATACGCATTGCCGGTTTAGTCTTTCACCGATTGAAGAAGACACTAGAATTCTAGTCTGGGGACTTTGATCCTGAAGCATAAGAAGGGATAAGTCAGCGCCTAACACGCGTTGCCGGTTAGTCTTTGACCGTAAGAGAGAAAAAAGCCCACATATTTGACATTATGGCAGGTTATTATTCATAACACCAAAATCCGTGCTTCACACGCACGGAGAATTTTATCCCGAAACCTAAGCAGGGATAAGCCAACGCCTAATACGCGTTGTCGGTTTAGTCTTTTACCGATTGAAGAAGATATCAGAATCCGATTCTGGGGATTTTTATCCTGAATCCTAAGTAGGATAAGTCAGCGCCTAACACGCGTTGCCGGGTAATCTATTCCCGTGATAAAGATAAAGTCTACGTATTCAATATCGTAGCATTAAGTCTAAGGGAGTTCATTCCTTTAGCATAACGTCACATGCGGAACGGACTTAAAACAATCCGCATGTAAGCCCGATTCAAACGGTAATCGGTAAGAGCACGTCAAATCCGTTGAGGGCTAAGGATTTGCCAAAAATCCTAAGTCAACATCTGATACACGTCGCTGTTTAGTCTTTTCACAGGAGAAAGACGAAGTCTACGTATTCAATATTATAGCACTAAAAGGGTTAACTCTTTTAGCTTAACGTCACATGCGGAATGGGCTTAAACAATCCGCATGCTAGCCCGACTCAAACGGTAGTCGGTAAAGACACATCAAACCCGTTGATGACTGAGAATTTACTAAAAATTCTATAAATTGGAGTCATTGACGCACCAGCTCCGTTAATCGGTCTCGTGACTCGAGTATCCAACAACATCAAGATAAGATCCACACATGCAGATGAATCAGCTTTAACAGTTGGTCCTGCAGCCCCAATATTTGGGACCATCATGCTCTAATACCTTAAGAGCTTAAACTGTGTATACTCCAGCAAACGTACGAGTATAAACTAAGTCAACGTCGGGTGATCCGAAACCCTATGTTAACGCCGGTCAACGCGTAACCCTAGGTCAACACCAATCAACGTGTTACGATGAAAAAGTCAAAGCCGGGCGATTCGAAACCCTAGGTCAATGCCGGGCGATCCAAAACCCTAGGTCAACGCCGGTCAACGCATTACGATAAAAAAATCAATGTACGACAGTCTTAAACCCTAATTCAACATGATGTGATAGAGATAGTCAGTTCTCTAAGTCAACTCAATGACAAGAGCCAAAATCAACTCACCCGCTTAGATTTGAGACTTCGACGACGGCCAGACGATAAATGCAGCGCCGGTAGAACCTCAGTTGTCCGACAAAATACTAGATAGACTAAAAATCGAAGGAATCAAGAATCGAAGCTAACTATAGGTCCTTTTACACCGACTGAAGGTTGGACCGATCATATCCAAAGTATTCCAGCCTCCTCTATAAAAGAATGAGGCTGAAAAACTTTGGAGGGGGTATCTGTAGGCGTCAAAAATTACCTATAGGTCCCCACACACAGCTCGAGACAGAAAGAAGACGATGAACATCGCTATCCGAGTCACAGAAGCTTAATCAACAGTGACATACACATGAAGTGAGTCGAAGGACCATGTGAAACGATGGAACTTCGGAATGACGGAAACACGAGCTGATCAGGAACCCCGCATCACATGCAAAAGGCGGAGCGCCTCTCGTGTCTTGTCCACTTCACATATGATTCAATTATGTGAGCTTGTAGGTCTTCTTAACGGCTTTCCGATGCATCTTGAATCGCATGATTCCGAGTTCGGACGACGAAGATACGGTGAAAACGGACGGAACACGCAGGACTACGTCCCGGGCCTCGGCGAGACACCCAGAGGTGTCTCGGCCAAGCCGAGACACCTAGAGGTGTCTCGGCCAAGCCGAGACACCCAAAGGTGTCTTGGCCAAGCCGAGACACCCAAAGGTGTCTTGGAAATTGTAGAGTGATTTTGGTCATGATCTGTTTCGAAGCTAAAGAAACTCAAAACATGAAAGTTGTAGATCTCCTTGTTAGATTTCTAATACATCTTGGATCAGGTCATTTGGAGATCATATGAGAAAGATAAAGCCAAAATACCAAAAATAGTACAAACTCCGAGACAGTGTTGGTGTCTTAGAGAAGAATGACGATTTTGGCCATGATCCGATTCGAAGTTGAAGAAACTCAAAACAAGAAAGTAGTAGAACTCTTTGTAAACTTTCCAATGCATCTTGGATCAGGTTATTTGGAGGTTATATAAGAGAGTTAAGGTCAAAATACCCGAGACACTCACTGGTGTCTCGGCCAAACCGAGACACTCATTGGTGTCTCGGCCAAGCCAAGACACCCACGAGTGTCTCGGCCAAGCCAAGACACCCACGGGTGTCCGTAACCCCCAGAATGCTGTTTTTGGCTGTTTTGAGCCGTTTTTCAACGTTAACCACCTGGATTTGTTCCAACTGATCTGAATCTATCCAATAACATGGTTAAGTGGTTATGATTGAATATAAGAGTGAATCAACCGTTCTTATCCTAACACAGGGCTCCTGAAGCCTATAAATACAGCCTCAGGGCCTTCGTTTTTTGGAGATCTGGAATTCTCGGCATTGGCGAAGCCCTGCCGGACTGAATATTGAAGGTGCACGAATTTTAGAGAGGAGGAGGAGAGATCGGATCGAGATCGTCAGCATAAAGAAGAGGACCTCGTCAGATCTGCAGTTCTCATGTTCGTCCCTTAAGATTACCCCGTTGTGGTGATCTTAAGAAGAGCAATTATCTCGCTGTTACCGAGATAAGCGCTACGGTTTCTTGATTCCTTTACGAATCAACGAAGCTCTGCCCAATTTTTTAGCAATCAGATCTGATCGATGATGGTCCACGGATATCAACATCCCCGTCACAGGCCAAGATCCCACGCAAGCAGAAGACCGAAAAACGATCTCTGCGCTTTTTGAAGAGAATTGTACTTTTGTTTTGTTTTCATTGTGTAAATATCTTATAAAAAGACTAATTTTTGTTTTCGTTGTAAACGTCTGAAGTTTGTAATGAATCCCGCAATGAAACAATCAATTTTCTCTGCAAACACATATATTATACATAAACAAATTGTAAATACTTATAGTAATTACATAAACAAATTGTATTATACATAAACACACACACACACACACACACACACACACACATATATTATACATAAATAAGAGAGAGTATACTTATATATACTTATACATATATTAAACATATATAAGAGAGAGTATACTTATACATTATACTTATATAAGAGAAGAGTATACTTATACATATATATAATTATATAAGAGAAGAGTATACTTATACATATATACTTATGTTGACATATTTATATTATGTAAGGGGTTATTTGTAAGATGTGTTTTGTAGGGCTTATATAAGCCCATGTTATCTTATCAATGGAATTAGGGTTTTCATATTCTATATGGTATCAGAGCCGCCGCCACCAAAACCCTAGCCGCCGCCATCACCCCCTCTCACCCGGCCGCCCACCCCCCCCCGCTTAGACCGCCCCTTGCTGCGCTATGCCGGACCTAGAGTTTGGCATGGGTTCCCTCGACTCAGTCCTCGAACTAATGACAGGAAGAGTATATATCTCACATCGATGGGATATATAACTAGTTTTGGTTCTTGTTTCCTTTGAGAAACGAGAATTTGTTTGAGATCCTACTCTTGTTGTGCAGCAGAGGTGCTGCCGAAATTTTTACTACACACAATAAGGGTCGGAAGAGAAGGTGAACAGGTGGTAGATCTGAAGCCTATTCGATGGAGGAGATCATCAAGAAGTTGAACCCCACGGAGGTGTCAACTTTGATGAAGCTAATGAAGTTGTCGGCTGGTGAGAGCGCGACAAAACCATCGAAGAAGTTGGAGCTTCCGACCATCAATCTGAAGCTTGATGGACCGAGTACTTACCTGAGCTGGTCACGACGGGTGAGATACACCCTTGCAGGGAGAAACCTGGAGGGTTACTTGACAAGAGAGGTGACAGAACCGGAGGAGGACTCGGAGGGAAGAGATGAGTGGAAGTCCACTCATATGTTGGTGTATATCTGGCTTCTCAACTCGTTGGTCCCGACGATCGCCGCCACGATGGATGGCATTGAGAAGGTGAAGGGCGTCTGGGAGAAATTGAGGAGGACATATGATGGAGTGGGGAATAACCTGAGGGTATTCCAAATTAAAGGAGAGATCGACACCACAGTCCAGGGAGAGAGGGCTGTACAGGAATATGCTACAGCGTTGGAGCGCCTGTAGCTGGATTATGATCATTTTTTTCCTCGGGCTAGCTGCAAGGACCCGGGATGTAAAGAGCGGGAGGCCTTTCTACAAGAGAGGACTATGGTGTTTCTTAAGGGATTGACATCAGAGTTCGCTCAGCGAATCGCATTGCTGCTAGCTCGGCCGAAGATTCCCATGCTTGAGGAGGCTGTCTCTGCTATGATCCAGGAGGAGACTCGCATTCGGCTGCAAGCGGGGACAGGTGGACTTCCTGTGGTGAAGTCAGCACTGGCAGCCTCTAGCAACACTGGATCTAGGGGAGAGACCCGACAGTGCTATAACTACGGTGCGGTGGGTCATCTAAGGCATGCTTGCACCAAGCCATCCAAGGAAGGAGATTCGGGTGGACGTGGATAGTTCAGAGGTCGTGGTCGTGGCCGTGGGGGTCGACGAGGTGGAAGAGGAGCAGGGAATCAGGCGAATCTGACGGTAGCAGAAGAAGAAGAAGCTGAGGTGGTCTTTACAGAGGAGGATCGTGCTCTCCTCACGATTCTCAGGAAAAAACAGCAAGTAGCAGGGGATGGAGATTTGAGGAGTGGGACTGCGGAGGCATCCACTTTGTTCTTCGCCAGAGGCAACACTGCTACCTATGCTCATCCGACCAAAGGTACTGATGACATACATACCCTTGCTTCTATGTCTCCCGACAGATCATCAGAGTGGATAGTCGACTCCGGTGCGTCTCGCCATGTGACAGGTAATGCTAGTGAGTTCTCATCATATACTCACTTAGCATTGCCTGATAGTATTCAAACAGCTGATGGTACATTTCAGCCGGTGGTTGGTAAGGGTACAGTCGATTGTACTGGTTCTGTGACTTTGTCCAATGTTTTGCATGCTCCTTCCTTTCCAGTTAATCTTTTATCCATTAGTTCTATCATCCTCCAACTAAAATGCATTGTTTCTTTTGATATTCCCAAGGTGGTCTTTCAGGAGAAGGGGATAGGACGGAGACTTGGGACTGGTGTTTTCAGCAAAAGTTGAGTTTGTTGAGGAATTCATTGTCTTTTCA